>JAQIBA010000096.1:0-40341 GCA_028293925.1 Brueelia nebulosa | reverse complement strand
TTGTTTTTATTTTATTTCAATTTTGTTATGTTATTTATTTTATTTTATGACATATTTTTTATCTTTAATTTATGTAATGTAATGTAAAATTTAATGTAATGTAAAATTTAATGTAATGTAATAACATAAATTATTGAATTTATGTTACTTAACGTTAGGTTTATTTAGCTTTTAAATTTAACATTTAACTTATTGACTGTTAAGATTTTATTTAATTTTTATTATAATATGTATTCAATCTATGTTATTTAATGTTTATTTTTATCTAACTTATAAAATTCATATTTAATTTGTTAATTCTGCATATTTTATTTACTTTAAAAGTTATAACTGTTTGTCTTTGAATCTGTACATAATTTATAACTTTGTTTTGATTGTTGCTTATAAAAAATTTGTTGGTTATACTCCCTTAATGCCCTCGGGCGAGATTAGGGTAAATTATTATATTATATATTATATTATTCATTTGCCTCTATGCTCCAGTATTTTCCATAACTTCATCTGGTCACTTATAAACACTTATAATTTCACAAAAGACATACACACAACCTCGTTTTTGTAAATTTAAAAAGATAATAACTTCAAATAATAAAGAGAAATAATTAATAAATAATAAATTAAAATGTAATAATTAATAAATATTAAACTGAATAAGTTAAAACAAAAGATCGCCTTCGATTGATGACCGAGGAAGGAGACGAAAAAGAATCAAAGCGCCTTGAACTTTAAGAGAAAAATGAGCACAGCTGAACCAAAGGCGGAGTGTGCGTTGCAAAGGCAGTGGTCCGCGCGGAGCGAATCAAAAGGGAAACAGAAACGAGCAAAACACCAAACACCGCAAAAACCGACCAGGGACACCGTGTTCGAGAGTTGAATTAGGTTCAGTACCTCGCGAGCCTTGTCTTAGTCAGTTCATACAGAACGGGAGTGCGCACTCAGTTTGCAGTCGCCGGCGTACAGTATAACCTAATTGACCAGTAAGTGTACAGTGGAGCACATCTCAAAATGGGGCGAAACAACCCCCAATTCGGGGGGAGAGGAGAAGTACCATTTTAAGTTTACGAGATTAAAGGGTGATTTTTTGTTTTTGGGGGTGGTTTTAATTGCATGTTTTTAAAGTTTAATCAAGGGGTGGGAAGGGGTTGGAAGGGAAAATTACTTCGAAGTTTCATCTCGTAAATAAGTGTCTGCGGTGCGTTAAATCATTTTTCTAAATTGCTTTCGACCTGGTTCGATAAAATTAGGGTTTTGAAAAGGTTTAGCTGAACCCTAATTCGGTCTAGGGGTTGCATTTCCGGATGAGAGGGAATTCGGGAATTGAAATTATTCTCACTGAGTGATAAATCCCTTTGTAAAAAATTTTCATTTCGTTCGCTAATAAAAAAAAAACAATGTAATTATCAATTACGCCCGCAAAAGAACACCCCTTTGAAACGACTTTAGGTCAGACAACGGCAGATTTGTGCTGAATTTCAATTTGCTGTATTTGACTCATAAAAAGCTGCACAATCAGAAGACATATTTACGATCAAAGGAAATTCAGCAGATGTTCGTAATGGTTTGCTGCAGTCTTCGTGTGTATACCCAAAGAGATCTCCGCCTATTCGCGTCACCCGCGAGTTAATGATTAGCTCCGCAATATTAATCACTAATTAAAACAATCTAAACATGGAGGGAGAAATATAAGACTGTAAAAAAACGGAAGAGGCCGAAGTCCAAAATGGCGGAATCAAAACACAAACCTTCGCCGCAAACTTCTCGCATTCTGAAAAACTTGTGTGTTCGAAACTTCAAATTAAGCAGTTCTCTCAATTTGGCTTAAATTTTGCATTTTCCGGGATTAGCCTTTGGCTAATATTTCCAGAGTTTTCCTTTTCGACCTGCCTCCGCTGCCCAGTCAACATTTTTTTTTGTTACTTTTTATTTCCATATTCTCCTTCGGGGTTTGACGTGTGATCACGGGAACTTGTTTATCACAGGACGAGTCATGTGTCCTTCGGTGTGAGTGTTAACCGCTCGACTCGACCGTAATCTCGGATTTTGCAGGCATTTTTTTTTTATTTAGAAGCAAATAATAAAATAAATTGCCCAACGCCGGGGAATTCCTTAATAATTTTATCCAAACCTGAATGGTTCTGAGAATGCGCGAAGACTTGTTTGACCTCACTTGGAGCAAAAAATATCAAAACCAGACGCCCATGGCTGATTAGATACAGTGTGTGTCATTTAAAACCAATTTACGTTTTCACGTCTTTTTCGTAGTGAACACCGACAGTCGTTTTCTGACGAATTAAAACCTTCGCGATGGGACATTTGCCTTTCCTCACCTCTCACTCGAAACAGCCCCATAATAAGTAATTCATACCGACTGAGAACTCCACAACCCTTTTAATTAAAAGTTTTCGATTACTTAGCACGTGACGGCTCTCAGGACCGCTCACTTTATTCAGCATTTAATTATTGGTTATTTAAAATGACAGAGAACAGTTCGCGTCAGTCCGTGAAAATCATTAATAGGGAACGACACATTGAACCGGTTTGCGTGTCCATACAAACAACCAATTCCGGGAAATCTTCGGGAGTAATGAAACCGGGGAAATATGCGATGACAACAAACCCGTCTTAATCTAATTTACCTCAAAAGAGGGCAAAATTAGACGCGATACTAATACTTATTATAGAATACATACATAACACACAAACAAACAAACAAAATTACGCACGGAGTAATTACAGGTCATCTTTTCACAGAATGTTTACCCCCAAGGGGATGAAAATCATATACTAATGTATAAATCTGTTAAAGGAATGTGTGTATGTGTGTCTGTGTGTGTCTGTGTGTATCTGTGTGTGTCTGTGTGTGTCTGTGTGTGTGTTTCTGTTACCTAAGATCTAAAGAACCACCGAACTGATTTCGACCGGACTTTTTCCAAAAGTCGCGCATTTTTCCAATGAATTATCTGCGCTATGTTTCATTCTTCGAAAATAAGCAAAAGCCGAGAAATCTGCAGAAAACCTGTTTAGGTTTCGGGGAAAAACCAGATAAGTTTACGAATTTCTTTCTCGTGTTAAAGGGTTGACGTTCTTTTTTTTGCGTTCGGGGCCAATTTGGGTACAGTGGGCAAAGGGAATTAATAGAATTTGGGATTTGGGAACTACGAATTCGGGATTCCACATTCGATTATTCGATTACTACTGAAATTATAATGCATGCATGTTGCTCATTGTTATATTCTTTGCACATTAAGCATTTTTCAGATTTTTTTTCAAAGTTTCAGCAAATTGTTTTCAGATTTGATAGTAATTAGTTTGTGTGGATTCAGTGGTTTTTTCAGAGCTCTTTTCAGATTTTCAGAGAATAGATTTGATCTGTAAAGTTAGTGTTAGATATTTAGAGTTAAGAATACAAATAAAATACAAAAAGTTCACTCTGTGGGCGTTGAGTGTCAGAGGGAAGAAGAGAAGAGAAGAGATGGAGGGAAGAAGAAGAGAAGAGATGAAGGGAAGAAGAAGAGAAGAGAAGAGATGGAGGGAAGAAGAGATGGAGGTTTGAGTCGCCCACAGATAAGTAGATAAGGAATTTAGAGATTTTAGACCAAAGAGAGAACCATTTAGAAGAGAGAGTAATGAAGTACAAAGGATATGGAAGAGAATTAGAATGGCAGAGCGACAAAACAAAGAGAAGGTGTTAATAGATGAGAAAGAAAAAGAGGAGAAGCAAAAGAAGACGACTTACAAAATGGCTGAATAAAGAAGAAATTTGCTTTACCTATAATATTGATATTATTTTTGTGCAATGGGATTATCGATGTACATTCAATTTTTCAGGAAATGTATTACTGTATCTGATATTCAGGTATAAGATACAGATATAAATACCCAAGTCCCAGAGGGCGAAGTCAAACATTAATCGACTGGCAAAAAAACAAAATGGCAGACACACACACACAGTGACCATTCAGAATCTCACAAAAACGCTTATTTTGAATTTGCAAACCTGAATTTCCCTATTGAATCGCAGGAGTGATTTCCGGTTGGCAAGACGACATCTTTTGCAGTGGCGATACTGATAAAGCGACGGGAAAAATTCCACAGGCTCAAAACCTGTAATTACCAAATTAATTTATTATAACCTTTGTTTTTTGCTGGAAGAATGACGTCAATCGATTGAGACAGGTAGGAAATGTGTGCGGTTTTATTGCAACTCTTTATATTGCGGCGTAATCGGAGAGAATTCCGCATCGCAAATGTCTCATCCTTTTCCGTGGATTTGTAATTCCGATTGGAATGGAATGTTTCGCCTCAGTGAGAGAAAAAGGCCGCGAAAAGTTAAGGACATCGCCGGGCGACGTCTTCTTATTTCGGTTTGAATTCTCGGAGAAACAATAATGGTATTTCATAATTAACATTTACAGCCCTGAACGCAGGTTTATTGGGACATTTCGACCCGAGGGCAGCTCCTCCTTTGCTAAATTTAGGGTTAAATAGATTCACTAATTCCTCTCTTGTTTTCAAATTGAACATTAACTAACTCTAATTCGTCCTTTTTAAAAGATGGCGAATGATGAATTTTCGAACAACCTCTCCGGATGATAAAATTTTTTCCTTTGACGCCTTTGTAAGGTTGGCTTACTTCGGGATTTCCCACTCGAATGAGTTCGACCAGTTTCTTATTTTGTAGAAGCCATTCATTTTCTGAACCTTGGTCCACTTTCTTTGCACGAACCGCGTCTTCAGCCCAAAGAAAAAATTGCTTTTTTGGTATGAACGCTCGATGGGTGAGCCCTTGCGCAGGTCGCACATCCCTCAGCTTCTAAATTTAGCCTAACATCAATACCACGCAAATGGTGCAGAAAATACCTAAACATCGCCACTCCGCTAAAATTTGCTTGTGCGAAACATTTTTCGAAAAAGTTCACCCTTTCATCGTATTTTCTCTTCATTGGGTATCCGACTTATCGTTGCGAAATGCAGAGCAAAAAGGTTTGTTTTTGTCGGATCTCAGGCTGACTTTGCAAAAATTTGCACGGTAAGCAATTAGTCCCAATAAGTCGGCTATCAGGCGCTGACAGGCCAAAGTAAGTCAGTCCGATGTCCTGCTTCTTTGCCGCTATGAAAACACCAACTGATTATAGGGCAGTATTTGACGGCATAGAAAAGGGGTTGCGATTTTGCCACCCCAATATGGGGTTGAAATGAAAACGAAAACAAACATGTGTTACAAATACCAAATGTTTTGCTGAACACTTTCAAATAAATTTGAAATCTAATTTTTCATTAAATTCGGCATTATTATATAATTTATAAAATTAAAATTTTCGACAAATAAGGCCTTGAGAGGACACTGATGAGACGAAAACAATAGAATTTAGGACAATCCCAATAACAATAGGTGATGTATCACGGCATTATAACACTAAAACATCATTTCACTTAATTGCGAATTCTTTCCTAATTTTTACACCGTTCTTTCCGTAAGTGTTCGTTTACTCTGACTGAATCTATGAACCCTTTTAACCCTTTCCTCTTCAACTCATTTTTTCCCAACACTGACAAATGCATCGGATTTTAAATTTAAAAATGAAAGAGTTTAGCTGAACTTTTGTAATTCTTTTTTTTTGGATATTTAAAGCAAATAAAATGAAGGCTGAGTCAGTAAATCACTAATGAAAGAGAATTGGTAGTTTAAATAAAGGAGAACTATTACGTTAGAAAAATTCTGCAGAATAAAGTTTTGCCGGTGTCAATTCTCCATCATATTATATCATACCAATATATAAATTTGTTAAAGGAATGTGTGTGTGTGTGTATGTGCACACTGTTCTTTGTTACCTAACATCTAAAGAACTACTGAACCGATTTCGACCGGACTTTTTCCAAAAGATGCGCATTTTTCCAAAGAATTATCTGCGCTATGTCTCATTTCTCGAAAATCAGCAAAAGCTGAGAAATTTCCAGAAAACCTGTTTAGGTTTCGGGGAAAAACCAGATAACTCTCTGGTGTTAAAGGGTTGATGTTCTTTTTTTTGCGTTCGGGGCCACTTTGAGTACAGTGGGTAAAGTATTCAGGGGTTACACATTTCATATTATTATTACTGAAATACTGAATGCATCCACGTTGCTCATGGTTATATTCTTTGTCTATTAATTTTCACATAATTTTCAGCGAATTATTTTTAGATTTGATAGTAATTAGTTTGTGTGGATTTAGTGGTAGTGGTTTTTCGGAGTGTTTTTCAGATTTTCACAGAATTTATTGTAGAACTGATAGTAATTGATAGTAAAAATTAGTTTAGTAGATTTTTCAGTCTTAAAATGTTAATTTTTAGGACTCAGTACGATTTAGACAATATAAAAGTACGATAATACTTTACAAAAAAGTAACTTAACTCACAACAAAGTAATTAAACTACAAGTAATTTGTATAATAATGGCCTGAAGAAAACTAAGGTGTTTCCGGGCCTTAAATAAATAAATAAAACTACAAAAACTTAACTTACAACACTTAACTACAAAAAGTACGATACAGACAGGACAAAAAAATGATGCGGCCTCAATAAACTTTCTTCCACTGCCATTTACTTTTGTTCAAACTCATTATATTCCACTGACATATGATTATGTACTTGTTATGTTTCATATATACAGTAAATGCACTGTTTGTTCAAAAATTGTACATAATTTTTTTATGGTTTAGTGCAATGGGATTATCAAAGTATGTTCAGTTTTTCAGGAAATGTATTATTGTATCTGATATTAAAGTATAGATGTAAATAAACAGTCCCGAGTCCCAGTGAGGGCGCATTAAATCCACAGTGCAACAACGAACCATTTAATCGGTGAGTTTCTTCCACAAAAAAGGGGTAAAATGATTTGGAAAATGACAAATAAAAGCAAACGAGTCGCAAAAAGGGAAGCCAAAAAATTTCGCACTCGGCTGGAGAAGTTCAATAACAGTCATCGTAAATTCCAAAGAACCTGACAACTTCCCTCTTTAATGAGTTTATCAAAAATAAATTGTTCTCCCCAAAAGTGACATTAATTGCAAACGAACCGCGTAATCATTTTCAATAAAAATGACTCTCTCCCATCATATTTTCCGCCAGTGTGGACATCGGAGCGACGAAGGAACTCTAAATAAATTTTCATTTCCGCTCATTTGGAAACCTCTCCAAATTATCTAAAAAGCTGCTTCCACCTTAAAATTTACCCTCTCAACCGCAATAGATCATCTGCGACGCATTCAACCCCAAACGTGAATAAAAAAACACCCCGCGTTTAATTAAAATTTTTTACTCGAAAAAATCTCTCTCCAATTCCGCACAAAACGGAATTTATGGCAAATTAAATAAAACACTACAATTAAAAAAAAACATAACCGATTGATAAGGGAGATTTTTAGTGAAAACATTGCAGTTATAAAATGTTTCGTTATGAGTAAGAAAAAAAAAAGGGAAACTTCTCTCTCTGACTTTAGACTTTTATATAAAATTATACTGTTAGGTTTAAAATCGTTACTGTTATCATTACATAACATCGAATGGAATATAAAAAATAAAACAAAACTCAGACGAAAATGAATGAAATACCTCAAACATTTAATAGTCAAATTATAGTATGAATTTTGCATTCGGAGAGGGAAATTAAATTCTCGAATAAGGGATGTAAGAATCGAATCCAGGTCGATATACGGGGACATTTGGAAAGCAAAACACGGAGACCACTATCCCGAGGGAGTGCTCGCACTTTACTGCACGCTACACGCAAATTACACCTTTCACAAGTATATTTTCCCGAGCAAAATATACTAAACCATAAGCGTCACATTTATTTACTTTGCCAACGAACTCTGTGTATGGGAATCTGCCCCTTTTTTGGCTAAATTAGGAAAACACTGAGGGCGAGCAATGTTATTAAAAGAAGACAAAATAAACTGACATCTCACAGGCTTCTTACAACTTTTGTAAATTATTTAATCATTTAAATGTTCTCTAAAAGTGCAACAAATCTGAATGAGAATCAGTGTTTTATTCACATTCTTAAGTGAATCTCATGTTTTAAAATTAGTTTTTTGAATGTTTAAAAATGTAACTGCAGAATTATAAGTGCAAACACTATTGCGCAAAAGTATTTTGACAATACAAAATTTAATAGAGTCTCAGTTAATTATTTTACTGTAAGATTTTATTATTAAAAATTAAATTATTATTGAAATATTATTAAAAACATAACTGCAGAATTATCAGTGCATACAGTATCGCTCAAAAGTACTTTGACAATACAAAATTTAATAATTGCTTAGTTGATTATTTTACTGTAAGATTTTATTGTGGTTATATTATTTTGTTATCAGTATTATTAATAATATATTTGTCGCATTAAAATAACATAATACACAAAAAGTAACATTCATCTTAGTCTTCTGTCTATTATTAGTTACTATTATATAAGCACGCATACAATCATCCATAAATTTGCAAATGTTACACACGCCATCAATTAAAAAAAAATTAAAAAAATAATTTGTGATGCAAGAGTATTAATGGGGTGACAACGAAAAAGCCCAATTTTTTTGTACATAAAACCGTGGGGCGTTATTATACTCCGACCTGTACAATTTTTATACTGTGTACAAATTATGTTTTTTCTTTTTATTATAAAACTAAAAAAACTGTTTAAAAAGCACTCTGTGTGGAGTCCAATCTCCGGACAAAAACTGCAGAGGGTAGCAATCCACAGAATGTTATTATTTTTATTATTTATATTTGAGCGTTATTTTGAAAAGTAATTGCAGAAATTTGAATTGGCCACCAAAACGAAAGTGTGTGCAAAATTTGAAAGAAATCGGTCCGAGGGAAACGGGTCAAATTTCGCTTCAAAGTTTTGATTCTCGGTCTTTGCAGACAGACAGACAGACAGACAGACAGACACGAAAACCAAGTTCAAATAAAACCGTTAAAAACCGTTAAAAAAATATAAATAAAACCGTTTAAAAATTTAAAAAGTTTAGACTCATTTTATAAACTTTTAGAGCGATTCGATCAAAAATCAAAAGTAGGCATTAATAGAATTATTTCGTTATTTTCGAGAAATCCCTGAATATTCCCGACCGTTAATAAAATTCTGAGTTTACGTGACTGCAAAAGCAGAACCTCTGCTCGATCCGATGTCACTGAATTTACGTGAAACGTTTCTAAATACACAAACGAGCGAACGTTGACCTGACTCAAGAGAATAAACTCCACCAATTTCGAATTACATATGACAACAGCGGCAGCATTTGAATCGCACATTTGTGTTTCGTTTCGGATCTCAGGGGTTATTTTTTCATCGGCAGGTAAATTCAAAGGCGCCGTCCCGAAATGGATGAAGGGAGCAGCGCGGGGGTGGTCAAGTCACCCCACAAAGTCCTCATATCGCAGGAGTCGACCGTTTGGACGAGGAAGCAACATGCAGTGTGCGTCAGGCGAGCCATAAAGAGATACGGAACGAAGAAAAATTCGACAACGATCCTGAACAACCTGAATATGACGGTGCCTAGGGGTAAAATGTAAGTGATCTAAATTTTCAGAACTAATGTTTAATTCATGAGTTTTTTCCCTGAAAAGTCAACTCCGAATACGTTAGGATAACGTCCCTGCGCAGAAGATTATGAAATTATAATTAAAACAAACCTCGTAGCATAAGAAATTTTAGAAGAAATAAATTCCCACTAAAAGCTAACTTCACTCACTATAACTTTCCCCGTAACAACTCCGGAAAATAAGAAAAGCAATGTTGCAACAATGTGCTCGGGAACGCGATTTTATGTCCCAACCAAAGAAACCTACGCTCGGTATCGTCATTTCCCTCTTTTTATAGTCCTCAACCCTTTCATTCATTCGGTGTAAAGTGTCCGTTGAAGTGAAAATCTGGGAACGCCTATAGTTCCAATAATACTCAATAGAAACCCATTTTGAGAATTTTACCCTAAACATTATTTTCCTATTTTTATATATTATAAATAAATCTCCATTAAATGTTACTCTGTTAATTTATTTCTCAATGTTAAATGTACAATTTTTTATTTAATTTTGTTTTTATACGTTTTTATCCCTCTATATTTTGTTTCTTTATTTTTTATTTAGTATTTAACTTTATTTTTGTTTAATGCCTAATTTTATTTTACATTGTTTTGTTTTGTACAGTATGTTCTTATTCAAGGCATATTATTATTCTTAATTATTCTGGCATTTATACTCCGCCCCAATCATACTTTATTAAAAACATATTATAATTAATGTTTATTTCTGTTGGTAATTATTTTATTGATAATTGGTATATTTGATAATTGGTCCTTTTTTGTTTTCTTTCATTTGCTCATGTATCTATTCATTCCCTCTCATTGTCCTCTATTATTTTGTTATCATTGTTGTTGTGTTTTATTTATTTTTTTATTTATTTTTTATTTATTTTAAATTTATTATGACTTCAGTATTTTTTAAATTTATAAATTCAGTTTTAGTAGTTTAAAATATAACATAGTTTAGTATTTTAAAAGCTCAAAGTTTTATTTTATTTTATTCTGTGTATTTATTTGTAAATTTACTTTATCAATTTACTTAGTTACTTTTTTGTATTCATTTATTTTATCCCATCATTTTTGTTATCGAATATAACAAAAAAGAAAGAACAGAAAAGAAAGAAAAGAAAAGTAAGGAAAGAGAAGAAATAAAAGAAAGAAAGAAATGTTATTTATTTATTTACTGTATACTTGTGTTTATTTATTTATTATATACTTATTGTTAATTTATTCCCCCTATATTTGTTGTTCATATATTTACTATATGCTTATTGTTTAATTATTTTTTATATAATCACTGCATATTAATTTATTTTATTTTTATATACAGTACGCTTCTCTACCCCCTAATGATAATTTTATTTTATTTATTTATTTTACTTTATAAATTTGTACCTGAAATTAATTTTGTAAAGTTCTATCCGAATCTTCTGAAATTCTTATAGTGCTGAATTCAATTTTGTAAAAAAAAAAATCCTAATACCTACGGGTGAAATTGGGTAGAAATATATTAAAATATTATGTAAAAATTTTGAGTACACTCGTTATCGTTACAGCTATGGCTTGCTCGGGGCTTCCGGCTGCGGAAAAACAACCCTTCTGTCCTGCATCGTCGGAAGAAGACGCCTCAATTCAGGAGAGATATGGGTTTTGGGAGGGAAACCCAATTCCCGAGGAAGTGGTGTGCCCGGACCGAGAATCGGGTACATGCCCCAGGTGGGTCCTTCGCCCCTCTCCCGAAAGGGTTCCCCTTGCTGGCTCTAACGCAACCCCTTCTCCCCTCAGGAAATCGCCCTTTACGGGGAGTTCTCCATTCAAGAAACGCTCATCTACTTCGGGTGGATCTCTGGAATGTCGACAGCGGAAGTGAAAGAGAAACTGGATTTCCTTCTAAAGTTTCTAATGCTGCCAACACCCAGCAGACTCGTGAAGAACCTCAGGTGAGAGAAACTATTATGAATTTCCTCAACAAAAAGCTTTTATAATTTATTTCACGTTTGGTTTACTAAAGAAAGAGAAATTTTTCTTTTTAATTTCCCGATAAAAATACTCCTCAAAATATTGCATGTCGGCCTCAGAGGGTTCCATTCAACCCTTTACCATTCAATATATGCTTCCATCTTCTTATTAAAGAGAAGTGCATAAATCAATAAAGAGAAAGAAAAGAGTGAGGGGAAAGCGGAGGGAAAGGGAGCCTTTCAGACTTCCATCCAATTTGCTCAATCTCCTTAAAATTTGCTCGTCCTCTCCCGCATTGTCTCTTCAGATGAGGACATTTTGGTTCCCACCGCCAGAATTAAAGGCCAGAGTACGCAATTAAATTCCCTGGAAATAAGATTCGTCACTCTGACAGACCGAAAATGAGACAGAAGTTCAAGGCGGTTAACTCATTTCATTACGAGGAACAAGGCTTAGCATATTTCCTTTAATTCAACTGTCGATCGTTCGGACTGTTCTCGCCCTTAATAAAACCTCTCGTTGTTGCAGCGGAGGCCAGCAGAGAAGGGTGTCTTTCGCTGCTGCTTTGCTGCACGACCCCGAACTGCTGATTCTGGATGAGCCAACGGTCGGAGTGGACCCCGTTTTGCGACAGAACATTTGGGATCATCTGGTCGAGATCACCAAAGATGGCAGTCGGACGGTCATAATCACCACTCATTACATAGAAGAAACGCGACAGGCGGGAATGGTAAGAATTTCCTATGTTGCATGGGTCAAGGGTCAAACACAGAAATGCCTTTTCAATTAGTCGAGGCGTCATTCACAAACAATTACATTTTTGTAGTTAAAATGAATGAATATTAGTTAAACGGCTCTGCTGTCGAAGACCTTAGTAATAAAATTTGACTTTTGGTTAAGGACACCTGACTGGGGATTTATAGATGCTCGTGACGTGGAATTAATTTAAATTCCTGGAAACCGCGGTTTTGAGGAAATTCCACAGCGTTTCACAGGAGAATGAATATTTCGGTGGAAAACAACAGCATTTTCTTCTATTTATTTATTTCTTTTATTCTATTTTTCACTTCTTTTTCAGCATTGCACCTTCTTAACCCGTTAAGCCGGTCGGTACGTTGCGAGTAGTGGTTCCTGTAGTGGCCATTAGTATTTTTGCAGCTGGCGTAGATATACGTCATATCCTTTGAATTATTTTTTTATATTTGGGTTATGTTTATTAAAGTTATAAAATATTGAAATAAAAGTATTAAAATAAATAATATTAAATAAAAAAAGTATTAAAATAAGTAATAAATAATAAGAAGTAAATAATAATAATAATAATAATAATAAGATAATAATATAATAATAAATAAAAAAATTAATTAATTAATAATAATAATAAATAAATAATAATGATAAGGAGTAATAAATTAAAATAAGAAATAAAATAAGTATTAAAAGAATTATTTAAATAAAAGTAGGAAAGTAATTTATACACATTGAAGAGTATAGAAAAAATGAAGGACACTTTATGTATCTTATTATGAATCTTGCAATGCTCTTACCCTCCCTCTATTACCAGAAACAATCGAACGTATATTATTAAATAAACCAAGAAAAATCATTATCCGTATATATACGTCAAAGCCACTACAGTATACAAGAAATCAACCGTACATATACGACATATACGGGTTAAACTTTTCTCCAAACTTTTACTTTCCTCTGTCCTTTACATACTAAATAAACAGGTTCACGCTTTATTATAACGCTTGACTTCACTTTATTTTGACTTATGTTTAATTCCCTTTCAAAAAAAGCGGAAAAAAAATAGAATTTAAAAATAAAACCTGCTGTTCTCCAACCCTTCCCAATATTCATTTTCTTCTGCTGTTGTTATTCTCTGTTGATGTTATCAAAACAAAAACACCCGAATAAGACACAACTCACAAAATGCACGACCACGGTTCTGGAAGTTCAGGCGATGATTTCACAGTGGATACAATCGCGGGTAGCACAGCCGGAATTATAGAACTTTGTTTGATGTACCCCATAGACACCGTGAAAACGAGAATGCAAAATTTGGAGAAAACCAACCAGGGAATAATAAAAACATTAAAGGAAATTATAAACACGGAAGGAGCGTTTCGACCCATGAAAGGAATCGGAGTCATAGCAGCCGTGGCCGGTCCTGCCCACGGATTGTACTTCGGCTCTTATCAGTTCGTCAAACACTCCATGTTAAACCACACATCGGCTTCTCTAACCACAGCAGCTGGAGCTGCAGCAGTGGCTGCCACAGTACTCCATGATTTGGTGGTGAACCCCGCGGAGGTGATCAAACAGCGACTGCAGATGGAAAACACCCCTTACAAATCGACCATTGACTGCGCCGTAAAGATTTTCCGCAACGAGGGAATCCGAGCCTTTTACATATCTTTCGGTACCCAACTGCTCATGAACATCCCCTTCCAGATGGTTCATTTCGTCACTTACGAAATGTGTCAAGCGCTGACTAACTCTGAGAAAAGGCAAAACATAGCATTGCATCTCGTGAACGGAGCTGTGGCGGGGGGTGCTGCAGCGGCAGTCACCACCCCTTTGGACGTGTGCAAAACTCTTCTGAACACCCAACAGCACCGAGTTTCGGGTATCTTGGGGGCTGTCAAAACAATTTATGAGGTCAATGGAGCTAAGGGATTTTTCAGAGGGGTGACTGCGAGAGTCGTTCATCAGGCGCCCTCTAATGCTCTCTGTTGGGCAATTTACGAAACAGTCAAAGCCCTGTTAATGAAATCAAAATGGTATACCCCGACAGTTTGTCAAGAAATTTTAAATTCCGGACTAATAATTACTGTTTTTACTTACAGATTGGCCTGATGAGAGGTGGAAGATTTTTGGCGGAAGACTCTCCGGAGAATCTGATACGTCAGTACAATACGGACACACTCGAAGACGTTTTTCTCAAACTCTCGGTCATGCAGAACATGAACAAGAGAAGACGATCGAGTTTTATGCAGGAGCTCATTGGTTCCCACGAAACAAGCGATGCTCCGGTAAGCAGAAGACGAAGGATTTTCCAGGGATGAATTTCAAATTCCTACGTTCCACCTAAATTCCGTTTGATAATGTCCGGTTCACCTCGACGAACGACCGTAATACTTTTTGAAGGGCGACTTCCTACCATATAATGAGTATTATTTCACCGCCTACTTAATTGGTCGTTCTTGCTTCGTTTCAGGACATTGTAACGGACAACGTGTCTGAAATAAGCGGAGAATACGGAGACGTAATTAAAGATGACAAATCAGTCGTTGGGGTTGTCACTGCTGAACCCGTAAGTCCATCCGAATTATTTGAGTCACCTCAACGACTCCCCAAAAAATTTAATCCGTTAAACTATTTTTCAGCTTCCGCCCGAAATAGAACCGGAAATGAGTTTCAGCGATCACTTTAAGTTTTTCAAAACCAATCACATGAAAGCTTTAATATGGAAGAACTTTTTGTGGATGTGGAGAAACGTCGGGTTTGTATATTTTTTTTTTTTTTTGAATAAAATTCCGAGAAAGCAAATTGGTTTTGAATGAAAAAGGCTAAAATTATTTTTTCCCCGTGAGAAAGAAAATCCGAGGTACTATTTCCAATCCGGCCTTTCAAAATGGAAAGATTGAATTTGATCATTTCAAAGAAAGGGGGGGGGACCGCTATTGTCAGATTTTGTGTGTTGTTGTGCTGAATCCGAGATTATTTCAGGGTGTTGGCGTTTGTGATCGGTCTGCCCGTGATTGAATGCATCATATTTTGTCTGTCAATCGGGCGTGACCCTCAGGGACTCAAATTCGCGGTGTTTAACAACGAACTCAACAATTCTTACCAGACTTGCGATTCCGTACATTCCGGAATGGTTGGAGACGGTTTTGAGAATTTGGGATGTTTATACCTGGATCACCTGTCAAAGAGAAAAGTCAAATTTGTAAGTTGTCCTTACTGTATGTATAAACAAAAGTCTTACCTGGTTATAAACGAGATTCGTTGAAATTTACAGATAGACACAGATAATGAAATGGATGCTATACAGTTGGTTCGGAAAGGGCATGCTTGGGGAGCCCTGGAATTTTCCAAAAACTATACAGAGTCACTCTCAGAGCGGGCGAACTTAGGGAGACACGCAACTGAAGACATCCTCGAGCACAGTGACATAAGAGTAACCATGGACATGTCGAGTGAGTTTCATAAAAAGTTGAGCGTGTGTAAATCCAACGCGGAATAACACCGTCGATTTTTTCAGATCAACAAATAGGACAACTGCTGAGCAGAGACATTTACTTGGCGTTCGCTGATTTCCTTAAAGATTTAGCGAAGCAGAGCAACGTGAGCGTTAGGGCAGCTCTGCCACCAATCCAAGTGAAAGATCCCATTTATGGAGACAGATTCCCCAATTTCACTGACTTTGCCGCCCCCGGAGTCATTCTCACGTGAGTTATCAGCGATCGGAGAATGCAGAAGAGTGCCCGGTCTTATGTTCGGCTCTTTCCAGGGTGATATTCTTCCTGTCGGTGGCGCTGACGTCAGGTGCTATCCTTATGGAGAGAAACGAAGGTCTGCTGGAGAGGTCTTTGGTGCTCGGGATAACGGGCCATGAAATTCTTCTGGCGCATGTGGTCACGCAGTTCGTCGTCATGGTGGGACAATCGCTACTGGTTCTCATATTTACTTTCGGCGTTTTCCACCTCACCATTAGAGGAAACATTTTCGTCATTTTCATACTCGTTGTGCTGACCGGATTATGCGGGATGACTTTCGGTGAGCTGTGTTTCTTATACTTCGTCTGCATTTATAATAATATTACTCCCTTTAAAAACCTAAAACGAAGATATTTTTAGCTGGAAATTTCAATTTATGTTTTTTTTGTAGGTTTCGTCGTGTCCTGTTCTTGTGAAAATGAAAGAAGTGCGACTTACATGGCTCTCGGAAGTTTCCTTCCAATAGTTATGCTTTGCGGTAAGTACCTCAACGCCGCCCATTTTGTCATTCCACCCTTATTCTTTTTTTTCTCTACCAACAGGCATCATCTGGCCGATCGAGGGGATGCACTTCTCCCTGAAGTTCATAAGTCTCTTCTTGCCACTGACGAAGAGCACCGAATCGCTGAGGTCAATGCTTCAGAGGGGCTGGGAGTTTTCCAGGCCGAGCGTTTACGTCGGGTTCTTGTCCACACTCGCCTGGATAGGCATCTTCATGACTTTAAGTGTCATCACCCTTAAGTTCAAAAAGGGTTAGAAAGATTGTTTTGATAGGGGATGTTCTCCAAATCTTTGGAGAAATGGTTTGCTCAATACGTATCATCACGATCTCGACTGCAGGTCCCTGAAAGTAAAGAATGCGGTGGAGATAATTGTGAGGTTCAAATGCGGGCTTTTTTTTATTCCTAAAGCTTATACAAGCTTTAAAAAGTAGATTCTACACATTATTTCTAAACTTCGTACAAGAAGGCAACAAGTGGCCAGAGACAGTGTTTTGAAAGACTGGTGGTTTAATACAGATAAAATCACGAATTAGAAAGAGACAATAAAGCATTTTTGTTATTTTAATATAAGTGAAGTCGGGGCTGTGGCAAAAGGTGCAATTCCTACGCTAAGTATTAAAAATTGTAATCCAAATTCAAAAAAAATATTTGACCGGTTTTCCCGAAAGTCTAATTTTCCAAATAAAATTTTCCCACACATTATTAATTATTCCCATATTTTAAAAAGTGGGAAATACCGCTTTTTGTGTCATAAACAGGGAATTTTTAGTGAGGTTTCAAATATTACTGCTTTTGTGACATATTATTGTAGAATGTAAACGTTAATAAATGTGATTATAAATATTTTAGTTCTTTTCTGTTTTTACATAAATTTATATACACATGGATCTAATGGGTATTATATCGTCTTCGAAATACAATTTTTCTTTAACCCGTTAAGCGGATATGCGTATATATACGGTTGATCTCTTTTACACTGTAGCTTCTATGACGTATATATACGTCAAATGATTTTTATTAGTTTATTTAATAACTAAGGCGAATATATACTGATAATAAAGGGAGGGTAGGAGCATTGCAAGATTTATAATAAGATACATAAAGTTTCGTTCATTTTTTCTCTACTCTTCAATGTGTATAAATTACTTTCCTACTTTTATTTCAATATTTTATAAGCTGTAATAAACATAACCTAAAATAATATAAACATATAAAAAAATAATTCAATGGATAATTCGTATATATACGCCATCTGCTGCAAATACGTGGCCACTACCGGAACCACTACTCGCAATGTAGTGTTTAATTTCTCCAATTTCTAGAGAATCGCGAAAACTCTTTACTGAGATAAGAAAGAAGACCATAGACACACGCCTAAAATTCAGCACTTTCCTCTGAAAGATCATTAAATCGAACCCAACATAGCGAAAATAAGTTGCTATTTTAATAATAAATTTTCCATTCTATAAAATTCACCTCTTCCTTCTTTGTTCCTTTGCCTGCCATTATTTTCTTGCTCCACTTTTATATTCTTGCTCACTCACTGCTTTCCAAGATGCTTTACTCATTTTTTCTATTGCATAATATTAATGTCTTCCCTTTCATCTTTATTACAATGAATGACAACACATTAATGGATTCTCGATAAAAACACTATATTCTAAGACAATAGGCCTGTCTGAATTCTAAAATTTTCTGATATACAACAGCTGCTTTTCACAGAATACGTTTGTCCTAAAACTTCTGAAGAAAAAAAAAGTCAAAGAAAACTGCTAACCAAGCGAACGCTCGAGAAATTATTGCTTTTTTGACATTTTTTTCCGGTGGGCGTGAAAAATATTTTTAAAGAAAAGCATACATATAATAAATCTAATTTTAAACTGAAACTCACCCTCTCACTTTTAATATATATGTCATCCATCTCCTTTACATATTGGCAAAAATTGGTATTTTTGTCATACGAATTTTGCAGAAGTTACCAATTTCGTCAATTTGAAATGCACAACTTGTGCTTACTCAATATTCAGTTTTTCTAAAATCCTTTTCGAAATGAGCTTACAAAATGAGCAGTTCTCACCTAAAACTAATAGACACGAGGCATTCCTTTCTCTCTATAAATCATCTTTCCCCCAAAGCGCGTAAGGAAACGAAAACAACCCCAATTCAACAATAATTAATTACAAAAAAAAAACAAAATAATTCTTTTTTATCCGAATGAACAAAACAATAAACAATAAAATGACAAATTATACGTCCCTCGGTTAAACGAAAATAGACTGAAAAACCCCATTTCTGTGCGTTTCACTGGTTTTCCGCATCGGATTAAAATCTTTCAGGAAAATTTGTCTTTCCTCAAGTGAAATTTTGAGTAACCTTCAGCTCTGAATCATAACTGGAAAGTTCGGTTGTGGGAAAACCAATCGGGGGAAAAATAAAACAGCAATCACGTAAAGCAGCAGAGGACCAAAATGAATTTAGTTTGTGTTTTTTTAATTAGTATGGTCAGTCAGCTCAACTTTTTAACCGATAACTCACTCGCGGATTGTCTCAGCAAAATGGCAGCGTTTTGGGGCAGCAAAAGGAAGCGAAACGCTCGATAAGATCACTTCAAATGCGGATGACGGAATAGTAAAGGCCACGGATTGAGCAACCATAATAAAATTAGGAGATAGTTTTGCAATGGAACCGAAACGTTGAAAATAAATTTGGAGCTTATGGATGTGGGACGTCTGAACAAAAGTTTTTTTCAGAATACGCACCTCCGATTCATTGACCGCATTGTTCGGTGTTTATATTTTAATATCGACGACGACGTTATCTGTCTTTTCTCCTTATTGAAATAAATTACGTAACAATGGCTGGTTTCAGCCGTTCGAGGGTCATTTCTTCTTCCGCTGGTGAACAATTTCAAGCAAGAGCTCTTCTCTCTGTTCACCATCTGTTAGCTAATCCGATGACTGTACATACAATTAATACAATTGTATTAGTTTTCACACGGTTATTACCAACATACAATAAATAACAGCAGCCGTATATGGTCCTCTTATTAAGGTATTAAAGTCCAGGCCGTTGGTATTTTATTCTTCTTCAGAGCAATTCATTTTGTATTCTTTTACGTCATCAGGTACGTCTGTGAGTGCCCATTTCGTCATCGTCTGTTTCCCTTCAGTCCATTTACGCGAACAAACAACCCTCGAAGGCGTTCCTCCCCTGCAAAAGGCTTTTCTTTCGGGCACTTTCCCCCCAGAAAACAGCGATGTTTGAGAAAGTAAAAGTTAATAAGACCCAGAACGAGCAAACGATGCGTTACATAATGTGGAGTTATCATGTTTCGACGCTCTATGATAACCTGAACTGGAAGCGTACCTGTTCCAGCACCCAAATCATCACCAGTGTTTAAGTAGTGCGAGTTCGATTAACATACAATTTTTATTTTCTGTGAATTTCACACAAGGCCACCAACGGAATTATGTTCCGGACGGACGTATAATCGACCCATCGATAAATTAGGTAATTAATTAATTAAGGGCTCAACGAAATTGGAAAATAATTCCCGCGGGAGTTTTTTGAAATTGACAAACATAAAACCAAACCGGAAAATTTGTCGGAGATTAAAATAATTAACTTTAAACGTATCGAAACGATTTGTGTGTGTGTTTACCACTTCACACATTCATTTTGAAAAAGATAATCACTCTGTTTTAAAAAGTCGGAACAATAGTCTTAAAAAAAAAAATATTTTTTTTTTCTTCGGGCTCTAACGCGATTATTACATATTAATAATAATATAATAATCATTATGTAATAAGTAAAATAAAAAATAGAATGCAGGCAAACTCGTTGATACAACGACATTTTCAGTTGAATTTGGGTCTATTCGTTGCAGAAAAAAAATAAGAAAGTGAGAGACTGAGTGGTTTTAGGAATTTCGTCTGATAATTTAAATTCATTGAGTTAAAAATGATTGTTCGACTCACCCAAAAGAATTCCATAATGGATGTAAAAGATTATATTCCTAAATTTCTCAATTTTACGAGAGTTCCCGATAAAATTTTTGAAATTCTACTGAAATTCCTGAAAAAAAAAAAACGATGAGAGATATTATAAAAATACTGATGTTACCGTTTTAGAAAATATTTTATCACCAGAATTGCTGTTGATAAAATAAATCAGTTCGCCAACACAACAGCACTCGGATAGAGTAAAAATGTTTTTCTTCATTGCTTCTGTGGAAAATTTTTACAGGACATTGTTTTGTGAAAAAAAAAGAAATTTCCAACTTTATGTAACTCTCTTAAGAAATACTGCATTTAATTAATTCTTTGGAAAGACCAAAAAATAAGAACGACATTTCCCGTTAAAGTATTGCATTAATGGCAGAACTCAAACGTGGAAATTTTTCACCCAAATCTACCAGAGATTTAACAGACTAAGTAAGAGAAGTCCAGATAAAAACCCTTCAGAATGAATCCTTTATATCAGTGATGGCCAACCTTTCATAAAGTGCGGGCCAAAGTTGAGTTTGGTGTAATTTCGCGGGACATAACAAAATATGGATTTTTAAAATTAGTTTTTACTCTCTTCTCATTTTCCCCTTTTTCTTATTCTCTTTTTCTCTTTTTCTGATTTTCTCTTTTTCTCATTTCCACCTGTTCTCTTTTTTCTAATTTTCTTCTTTTCTCTTTCTTCTCCTTTTCCCCTTTTTCTCTTTTTCTCTTTTCCTCATTTCTTCCTTTTCTCTTTCTTCCCCTTTTCTCCTTTTCTCTTTTCCTCTTTTCATCCTTTTCTCTTTCTTCTCACTTTCTCTTTTCCTCTTTTCCTCCTTTTCTCTTTTTTATACTTTTCTCCTTTATTCTTTTTCTCATTTTATGCTCTTTTCTTTTTCTCATTTTCTCCTCTTTTCTTTTTTTCTTTTCTTCTCATTTTCCCCTTTTCTCTTTCTTCTCATTTTCTTCTTTTCTCTATGTTCCTGCTCTCCAGCTATTGCCTTTGCCTCTTTTTTTCGGCTTTACCCTTTTTATATTTTTGTGCCCGCAGTCCTTTTAACTTATATGACCGAATGGATTCGAAAGCGTAACCGTAAATTTAAAATTTTGCCGAAAGATAATAAAGAATTTCAAATTGAAGTTATTCTAATATTAGAATAACCCTTTATTTAAAAATTAAAATGAACTAAAATCACCAAATACGTATGTGAATATAAAAATAAAATAGCGGGCCACATTCAACACCTTCACGGGCCGGATATGGCCCAAGGGCCGTAAATTGGGCACCACTGCTTTATAATAACCAGCAAAGATCACCAAATGGATGAAATAATAACTGAAGGCGATTGATCATTAGAATGAAAAAACTTTGCATTGAAAAAGGTCGTCATTTTCTTTGCTCGGACAAACTTTCATAAATTTGCTACGATCAAAAAAGAAGGCTCTCATTCACAAATAATTCCCTCGGGTTCAACTTAGGCGCACTGAACCACCGCAAAAGCTTTCTTTTCCGTGAACGCTTCCTCGCAAAACAAAATAACAAAGCAAAACACAACTTAAAACGCACTCGAGGTGGATATAAAGAAAAGAAAAAGAATTAAATCGAAGAGAGTGTTATTCACGTCAAGTGGAGGAGTGAAGCAAAGCAAAATCTCGCAATTAAAGCCTCAAATTGGCCTTATTTAGTCTCATCCCGATAGTGTTCGCTCTTTATTGGTTCAATTTGGGTGTGAAGTTGCAATGAGGCGCAATTACGTGAAGAGTTTACCGCTTTTCCAAGTGGGTGACTCAGTCAATGACTAATTTATTTTCTCCTTTCGAGAGTGAAAGACCCTTTGTTGATGATAATTAATTACGGAAAAAATTAATTAACAAAATGCAAGTCGTATTATTATACTGCATCGTTTGCATAAATGTCGATAATTTTAGAAGAACGGTGAGGAATAAAATTTTGGTATGATTTTATTCAGCAGCGATTGAAAAAAAATTTATTTCTAACGGTCAAATCCAAAATCAAAATGGCGAATCTTTTTGAACGGAAAATACAAAATGAAACCTGCGCTGAAAAAACCGGGAAAAAACCATATAATTTAATTATGTTCTTTAGCAGCTTTTATTTGCTTTTGATTTTTTATGAATAAGCAAAAAAAAACTGAGCAACATTTGGGAAAACCTGTCCGGGAAAATGGAATAAAACCGTTGGCTCTCACAGGGATTCAAGGCGAAAACCTAATCTGGTTACTCTCAAGATCTTTTTCTTTTCATTTCCGTTTACTTCGGTACTTTTCTCAAACTTTTCCTCAAGTGTTACAACGGCTTAACTTTTTTTTCTTTTTCTGAACGTTTGAAAAACCGATGGAAGTAAAAATAACTTTTCTTTTTTAAAGTCGTACCTTTCCGTTCTTACAAAACAAAGGGATTTTATTTTTATTAAAAAGATAGCCTTTTAAGCTGGATGTGGCCTTGACGCCCATTCTGAATTCGGTTCAAAGTTCGAATTTCAGTTGTTCGGAGTCCATTTTTTATTAGATTTCACTGCGCTCCTGATGAGATTACAGTTTATTCTACAATCTAATTCACATCCTTTTGTAGTTTCAGAGGGATAAAAAATCACATGCTGGATTTCGACCAAATTACAGTGTCATAAGATTATAATTTAACCCTTTGGGGTCGTATAAAATTTGTGTATGGGTATCTATTGTTCGGAATTAATTTGTTTGGAAAGAGCAGGGATACATATACATAATATTCAGTAGTATTTGGTCATATTTTAACAAGAGACAGTCTCTAATTACTGATAAATACAATTTAGAAAATATTCTTTGGAATTATACACTGTATTTATCTCCAATCGATGAGGCATCATATTAGACGTTGAGCTTCCCTCAGGAAAAGTTTAAACTGATATAGGAATGCATACAGTATAAGACATACAGTATGCTACAGTAACTAATTCACCGTATTAGTTCATGAATAGGTTCTTCAAGCATTGAGGTTCTCTTAAAAAAGTATAAACTGACATAGGAATGCATACAGTATAAGATTCGTACAGTTCCTTGCTGTGGTGGCTGAGAGTATACATACGACCGCAAAGGGTTAATTATTAGTAAGAATATCCAAATTTTGTGGTTATAAGTAAATAGTTACAGGCTAATCATCCGCATGCTTTGCAAAAGCTTTACGTTAACTTAATTAACTTCAAGTTAGTTAGTTAACTAACAGCTGCAAACTTCTAGTAAGGGCGTTTATCGGACATAAATTAAACTATTTTACAACATAAAATATAAAATATGTCTGCCCTGCAAAAGACGGAGATTATAATCACCAAGTAATTTTTTCGTTTAAGACAGTGATGGCCAACCTACGGCCCGTGAAGGTGTTGCATGTGGCCCGCGCTTTTATTCCTATATTCACATACGTATGTGGTGGTTTTAAATTCTTTCTTACCTTTCGGCAAATACACTAATTTTTAAAATCCCTTGATACTCAAATTTGGCCCACCAAGCGATATAAACCTTTTTTTTTTGGTTGCATGGCCCAGTCGCGATGTTACCAACGGAAGTTCGCCCCGTATATCATGAAAGGTTGGACACCACTGATTTAAGAAATGGTCGAAAACGAGTGCGCATTATAATCAACGCTTATAAAGTCAGACTATTTAAATGTTTGCGCTATTACTCAAACTAGTTTTGGAGGAAATCCCATGTTTTAGTTTAAACACAACCGAAAAATAAGCGTCTTTTAAGCAACGATTTCATACGAACTAAATTAGCTTTCCCTTCTTTGTTGTTGGTAACATTTCCAGCTAACATTTACATTACACCGAAACCGAATTTACTTTTCACGGTCGCTCATAATGAGTACGTGGAGCATATAGAGATTTTTCAGATAATTACTTTTCTCGTAACCGAACGTGACCTTCTGCTCCGAACCGCTGGAATTAGGCAGACAATTTCACAAAAGCAAACGGATACAATTTCTGACCAACGAAGGCCAACATTATCAGCCTGATTTCGAAATATATATATATTATTATACAGAAAGAGATATAATTTAAGGGAGACGAGCGAAGTTGGAGATTTGTTCTGAACAAGAGGGTGTGCACATTTTCAGAGAGACAGTTATTTGGCAATATCGAGTAAAAGCAGTATTATTACGTCAAGACAAGAATTAACATAAGAAAACGTTATAGTAAAAAATGAAAGAACCTTTACTAAACGAGACTGTAATAACTTGTATATAAATTATAAAAGAAATTAATACGCCGTAAGTGTTAACGCGTTTGAACTCGGTGACTTTCGAGTTAAGATTAAAATCATACTTATTATAGATGAAATAATGTCATTCTTTTAGTTTAATACAGTTTTCCGTTTATTCAAAAATCCCGTTAAACCCACCGCTTTTTCTGAGTACTCTTATAAGTACCACTTGAAAACTACACCTGTACGACCCTCTCCGTATATAAAACAATGAATCAGAATAAATCTCGACAACGGTTCTTTGCGCTCATGCTCAACTGAATTAGGTTATTAATCACAACCATTACGAGGCATTATTTGCATTCGAGTCATTCTACGAAAGATTCAATTATGCGATTTTGCGAAGTTTTTCTTCCTAATCATTTTCAGGCTGTTATCATTCGAAACACCAACGGCTCATTATCTTTTAGATTGAATCCTCTTTAAATGAGAAGGTTATGTAACCACTCTACGGTTTTTGGTATTCAAAAGGTCGCTCTTAAATATTTTACGCTGAAATAAACCATTTTTTTTTGTTTAAATATTTTAGGGATAAAAGAATGAGGAGTTAAAATTTGAGTGAAATTAAATTTCGTGATGTGAAATAGACCGTTTCGTGAACGTTTAAAATTAGCATTAACTTAAACAGGAATATGATGGGTTTGATAAGTAAATGCCAGAGAAGTGAACACTTTCGGAATGAGAATTTAATTAAAATGGCAAAATGGATGCAATTTAATTTATTTGAAGTTTTTCGACCTCACTCGAGTGTTCAGGTTCAGAGAAATGCAAATGTTTATTTCTTCACTCGGAGGGGTCTCTGAATAATTTACCGTAACCCCGATTTTCTCGAGGATTACGCACCAATCAAACGTAAACCACGATTCTTTTGGTTTTACTCTATGAAGAGATTACGAATCTAAACAACGGAGTCCTAAAGTTCTAAAGATTGCACAGTCGATCTAATTTATATTGAAATAACGATGCATTGGTAATTGACGGGTGGCAAAAGTGTAAAATTGTGAGAGATACCCAGAAATGAATACACGAAACCGTATTGAAGGTTAAGTTATGTAACGTTTCCAAGTGGGAGATGGATGTTAAGCCCTACTTTGCTTTCACTCTCACCTCCGACTTTATATGTAATTACGTAATGGCCACTCGGAGTGTTTTTGCTGGTCTGTCTCCGCCACAAAACTCCTTAATTTGCCCGAAACCGATTAAAGGGGATAAATTTTCTTAAGAATAAAAAATTTCTATACGTTTTCCAGTCCTTTGAAATAAAGAAAAACCTGGTCAGTCCAGTATTGACGTCATTTCTGGACTTCAACTGCCCCTCGGCCAAAACGAAACAGTTTTTGCATGCTTTTAAAAAAGTTGTTATTTTTCTACATGGAATTCCGATAATGTTTTTTTATTAATAAGAAGCGTTTTTGAGTATTTCCCCATTTGCAATCTGTATATATGTATAAATGAGTTTGAAATTTATGTTTGTAAAAATGGCAAACGAGTTTTTAGCTGACATTCTCCAGTCTCTTCCGTCTACGGCGACTCCTACTGGGTCGTAAAGCCGTTGACATTGATGTCGTCCCGAAATCACCTCTGTTTACTCTTTTTAAACAATCTTTTCTTCTTCTCGACACTTCCTTTCAACCATTTAATTGGGCTCATTCACAAGAAAAATTTAGCCATTCGTCACCGAGACCTCAAGATCAGAGTTTAGTATTCGATTTGTGTAACTTTGCGGCAGTGAATTGCACTTTCAATGCTCGAAATGAACCGACTACGCAACAACGCAATCCTTCACCTCATATTTTTCGACTGTAATGTCCCTTAATGGCAAACGCAAGAATAGTTTTAATTGTTTAAAAGTTCAAGTGAATTTGTTTTTTAATCCGGCGTAAAATAAACGGCCTCAAAGTGATAATTTTTCTTCACATATTCGAAATATTTAAGTCATTTAAAATTAGTTTTAATGATTTTGCGGAAATTTCACTGATTTTTTTCCGTCTGATTTTAAATTCTCTTATTTTATATACTAATTAAAACTAATTCATTATTAGGTTGTTTTTATTATAAAATTCCCACGCAAATGAGATTTTTCATACTCAAAAAGAGTTTTCTGAAGGTTAGAAAATATTTTACTCACCGTTGCATATTTGGTGGGCTTATCTCCTTTTTATCTGACTTTTCACTGAAACCTGGCTTTCCTTTAAATCCGCTTCTTTTCCACTTCCCGTTGCTTTTTTCCGGTTCTCTCACTTCACGCTTTCACGCGCAGGAGTTTGAATGTCTCAACGCCCTTGGAAATTGACATTTTCGCAAAAATTTCGTGCGGAATTCTCTCCTCTTCCCAATGAGATTGGTATCAACGCTGATTTTCCGGATGCTGGAAAAGTGAACAGTTCCGGTTTAAACAAAATGGAAGAGACATAGTTTTTCAATGGTAATATGGGATCGATTCTCCGGAGAGAGTCATCATTTCAAAGGAAAAAAGGAATGCAGACTGTTATTCAGCTCTGGAGAAAATGAAGGAAAAACCGTTATACTGCAGAGTATTTTCATCCCGCGCACGCACGCATTGTTCAGGAGAAAGCTTTCGTCCCCAAAGCAAAAAGGAATTGAATGGGTGTCCCCTCCAAAATCAGTCCAAAAATTAATTTTGTCACCGAATACTTTCATATTGGCTTCGGAAATGGTCTTCTGAGGAAGGACTTTCCGTCACGGACAACCACTCAGCTACACTCTTTGCATGCCCAATTGCTGTTCTGAGCTGTCTTGAGGTTTTGTTTCCGGTGCAGTGCGTGCAGAGGTATTAATATTAATCGCAACTGAGATGTCAAGGTCGTCCGACCTAAATGCAGCTGTTGGTGAACCCTTTAAGGATGAACCGAAGACTAATCACTGTAATTTGACAGTAATGAAGCTATACCAGCATTCGTACCAATTACAAAAGCAATTTTTAATTTTTAAAATTCTAGTTTCAGGCTCAAAATGGAGTCCAGCCTGGAACTGGGGACGTTTCGCCCCGAGAAAACAGAGCTGGCTGTCTGCGTACGGAACGCATTTAAGCAATACGGCATTAAGCAATACAGTAATGTCGTCCTGAATGGGCTCAACATGACTGTCCAGAAGGGAACAATGTGAGTATCTCTTTTTACGCTACACTTCTATGGGAAAATTACAGAATTTCCATTAACAAAACAGATTCTCAGTTACGATTAGTTCCAAATTGGCAGGCTGCAATTAAATAAGCGTTGTTTATGTTAATGCGGATGGCTAATTAGCAGTCCTTGGCCCTCAGAAGGTATTCAACTCAAAAAAACATTTCTTATTACGGAGATACGAAAGACGGTTCGTCAGACATTGAGAGAGAAGACGAGTTTGATGACTACTTTGGTTCCCACTTTACCTGCGGACTTTGCGAATTTCAAGTTCAAAAGTAAAGTGGGATTTTAAAAGAAAACCCGAGTTGGGGCGTCCATAAATGAAGTCGAGATTATTACCTTGAATGGAGATGTTCTTTTTCTGAATGTAACTGTGAGTTCCCTCGGGCTTTGTAAGCGCAGATCCTCTACGTGGGGAAATTAAATACTCTTTTGGAAGGTTGAAGGTGCCATTTCGGAGGGGGTCAGACCTTCGGGAAGAAACATCCATTTAAGCAGTATTTTTTTGGCGTAGTTTTTTATGAGTTCATCAGCTAAAGAAAGACCATTGCATAGGAATTTTTACAACCTGTTTTTTTTTCTCGATAATTACTTCCCACCTTCCATCTGCTCGAAACTAAATTAAAATGGCAACGAATCTTTCAAGCCTTGACCTTTTTTCAAGAATATAATTATATACTTTTTAAAAAACTAATATAAAATTTGTGATACAAAGTACAAAATAAAACTCGATTAATGATTCACACTAAACGGATAAGTAATATTGGTAACATAAACTGTTATAATATCTTTTTTTATATAAAATCATAATAACCTATACTGTTATAATCATAATAAGTATCATCATAAAATATAATAATAAATCATACTACAACAATATCATAATATAAAATTATTGTAAGTTCATGTATTAAGTTAAAATTAAGTTTAATCCAAATGCAATATGATAAATTTATTAAAGTAATTAGATAGTAATTTACAATTAAATAAAGTAATCGACGTTCAATTTGTCTTATGTATATTTTATTATATAACCTATTTTACATACAGTAGTCGCTCAAAAGTAATTGGACAATACAAAATTTAATAATTTCTTAGTTAATTATTTTACTGTAAGGTTTTATTACGGTTGTGCATTATTTTAGGGTTGTATTATGTATACGGTGTTGTATTTCACGTTTTAATACTCAGATAAAAGCGCAGATAATTATGCATTTCTATTCTTATTAATTTCCATATTTATTCAACTATTCTATTCATTTACTGTTTAAACATTTATGGCTTTTAAACATTTTTCATTATTTTATGCATATACGGATATAACAGCGCTGAGAAGTATTTTGACAATACAGAATTTAATAGTTTCTTAGTTAATTATTTTACCATAGGATTTTATTATGTAATATTATCAATACTATTAGTAATATATGCGTCTCATTAAAATAACAAAACATACTAAAACATAACATTCTTCTTAGTCTTCTCCATAATTATCTTCTGTCTCTTCTAAAGATATACTCTTTATTTCTTCTGTTATTTAATTAATATCATATTTATAAATGTTGTAAAGCATTTTAGTAAAATTTCACTTTGTAAGTAACTCTTACGGGTGGAAAAATCTTGTATTGTCAAAATACTTTTGAGCGCTACTGTATACGACATATATTTTATTATATTACAGTATTATATACTGATTTCAAATTTCCAACTGCAGAAGCAGAAAAAAATAAGAAAATTTAACCGAATGCATTTGACTCGATTATAATTCTGCTTATAAAATTTATGACTTTTTTTTAATGTAAAATATTCTAAACCCCCATTCTTTGAGATGTTAAAAAATGATTACGGGAAAGAAAGTCATAAAAGATGGGATTAGCATACTGATAAGTCACCACCAAATAAAGAAGTCATTCACCATATAATAAAAGTCACCACCATAGAAACTCACATGATTTAAGATTAAAAAAGGCTAATTCGCAATCAATAATTACTTATATAAAAAATTCTAGATACGGACTCCTGGGTGCTTCGGGGTGCGGAAAAACAACCCTCCTCACCTGCATAGTCGGCCGAAGGCGGCTCAACTCCGGCGACATGTGGGTGCTGGGCGGGAAGCCGGGAGAGCCAGGTAGCGGAGTGCCTGGGCCCAGAGTGGGCTACATGCCTCAGGTAGGCCACAGGCAGGCCACAGGCGAGGCCTTGGACCTGCCAGAACCGAGCTCTTACCAAATCGATGTCTCATTTCAGGAAATAAGTCTGGTGAAAGAGTTCACAATAGCGGAAACACTGCGCTACTTCGGCTGGATCTACGGTTTGAAACTCAAGTACATTAAGAAGAGAACCAAGAAGCTAATAAATTTTCTGGACTTACCATCGAGTAATAGTTACGTAAGAAATTTAAGGTAAGAATACAGGTTTTCGCCAAGACATCTGACTCGTAGCCATTAGGTTCAGAGATGTGTCAAATTCCATGACCTAATTCAAGGTCGAAATTTTCTATCTTTTTTTTCCTTCTTCGAATTAATGAGCATTTCTGTACAGTGGAGGACAGCAAAGAAGAGTGTCTTTCGCAGCGGCTTTGCTACATGACCCTGAACTTTTAATTTTGGATGAACCGACAGTGGGAGTGGATCCAGTTTTAAGGCAAAGGTAATTGCTCCCCTTTGGCCTTTCTCCATCCGTTTGGATTATTTCAACTCATCCGTTCGGTATTGCCTTCCAGCATTTGGGATTACTTAGTAGAAGTCACATCTCAGTCACACAAAACAGTAATCATAACTACACACTACATAGACGAGGCAAGGCAAGCGCAAACTGTAAGTTTTGCCTTTGAATTTTGAAATGTTTCAAAATGAATCCCCGAAAGCGAAATTGTTTCGCCGTCTTTTCCAGATTGGACTGATGCGAGAAGGCGTTCTCTTAGCGGAAGAAAGCCCGAAACAACTACTGTTAAGGTTTCAGTGTAGCAGTTTAGAAGAAGTTTTCCTCAATTTAAGTATCCGGCAGCACAGACTGCAAAGCAAGACTGATGTGGGCTCCAGAGCCGAAAATAGACAGATGAAAGTAAGCAATCGAAAGGCGGGAGAAAGGGAATCGACACTTATGATTATCTCGGATTTCCAGGAGCTGAACGACGGCGTGTCCGCTCCTCCACCTCCGGATTTCAGCACCGACACCGAATCCAGCTATGCTTACAATAAAGAAAATTACGAGGAATGCAATACGAAACCTTCCTTTAAAAACCATATGAAAGCTTTGATCTGGAAAAATATTATATGGATAAAAAGAAACATACCGTAAGTCTCACATTTTGTGAGTCTATTTTCAAGCGGTTCCTCCATATCGATTTTCCTTTAAACGGTTTTATTTAACTTGGTTTTCATGTCTGTCCGTCTGTCTGTCTGTCTGCAAAGACCGGCGTTATTACACGTTCTGTGTCCTGTACAATTTTGATACTGTAAATTGGTCTTTTTCATTCATTCCGCCCTGTGAATAGTGTTGTTGTTTTAGTGCATTTCCCTTTGTCCTTCAAGCATTTATTAATACTCTTACATCACAAATTATTTTATTTAAAAATTCAATAACTATAATATTTACCGTTTTGTGTGAATAGAAGTTCACATCAAATTAACACATTTTTTTCTCCTAAATTTCAGCATAGTGTTGTTCATCTTCGTGTTACCGATGCTCCAGATGGTTTTATTTTGCACTGCAATCGGGAGAGATCCAAAACAATTGCATTTAGCTGTAGTAAATAACGAATTAGAACAATACCAAAGTTGCGACGACAAAATCTTCAACTTCGATGAATGTAATTTCACTTTGCTCAGCTGCCAATATCTGCACTTTTTAAAAAACAGTACAACTATTGTTCAGGTAAATGTTGTCAGTATTATTTTTTTACACGAAAGGTAACGAAATGTCAGAGAATATTCGTCCGGATTTTTGGGACTTTTTGGCCGTAGTTGCATTGTATATATATTCTTTCCTTCACTCGCGCAGGATCATTTTGATACTGTAAGTCAAGCTCGAATGGCTGTAAAAAGAGGTCATGCCTGGGGTTTAATATACTTCAACGAGAACTACTCCCAAGCTCTGTACGATCGAATAGATTTGGGGAGCAGAGCGCCTGAAGATATCGTCACGGAAGCCGACATTTTGGTCAATTTGGACATGTCGAGTAAGAAGACGACCTGCAGATTAATGAAACAGCGGACGCATACTCAACAATGAACCTTTTCCAGATCAAGCCATCGGGTTCTTGCTGACCAGGGACGTCGCCAACGTTTTTCTTAGTTTCATTAGAAAAGTCATGACGAACTGCGATTGGAACCCGAAAGCGGTGGAGGTACCCGTTCGATTCAATGCTCCGACATATGGCGATGTTAATCCCAGGTTTTTGGATTTTACAAGCCCTGGATCACTTCTTGCGTGAGTATTTACTTTTAAATTTCATCTAAATTCTCCTCAGCTTTTGGCGGTAGCTGACGCGGAATTAACTCAACGTCAATTACTGCTTATATTCTTGAACAAATTCTATAATAAATAATTACATTTTTAAAGTTTGTCTTTACTTTTGTACGAAGCTACAATAGGAACAATGCTACTGAATTTTTCCAGTTTGAGGACAGATAAGAGATACAGAAAACGAGGGCGGTTTGCAAGTGATGTATCGCAATGTAATTTTGTTTCTGTACAGGATGATATTTATCCTCGCCGTGGCGCTCACCGGAGGTACCATTCTAACTGAGAAAAACGAGGGCACCATTGAGCGATGCTTGATAGCGGGTGTCAACATGTATGAAATCCTCCTCTCTCACATCATCACCGAGTTCGTGATAATGACCGGCCAGATAGCCATTGTTCTCGGGTTTGCTTTTATCATATTCGACATTCAGAATGTCGGCCCGTGGAGTTGCGTCATCCTCCTGTCCGTTCTCCAAGGGATCAACGGAATGAGCTTAGGTATTCTGACTATATCCCGCTTTGCTGGAATTTAAACTAACTGAAACTTTTCTTCCTCAGGTTTCCTATTGTCCTCACTGTTTGACTCTCAGGTAATGGCGACACTTCTCGGCGTCGGATACTTCCTGGGAGTACTTTTCCTGAGCGGGATCCTCTGGCCAGTGGAAGGGATGCATTGGCTGCTTCAGTACATAGTCTGGTTCTCTCCTTTGACCTACGCCACGGAAGCCATGAGAAGTATAATGCTCAGAGGCTGGGGAATAACTCAACCAGTCGTGTACACGGGAGTAATCGCTTCCATCGTCTGGATAATCGTTTACCTCTTTTTGACTTTAATTAGTTTGAAACTGAAAAAAGTCGTGCACTGAACGGGAGTACTTAATGTGGAGAAATCAAAAAACTACTCACTCAGACTATATAAGTGCCGGTGCCGATGAGGTTTAAGCTTACGACGTCAGCGAACGCAACCAACTCGTTGAAGTTGGCGTTCTCGTGAACGGGAAGAAGTCGAACGGTCCAGGTGGTGAACGGGCTCAGTTTGATTTCGCCATCCTGGAATAAAAACAATGCTAACAGGCGGCCATTCCTTCCAAAACACGAAACACATTCCCACCTGACATTTTTTAAAGAACGCGTTGTAAAGCTCCGGCTCGTGATTGCCTCGCGTTTTGAAACTATAACTGAGGGTGACTTTTTCGCTGACGACGACATGGGTTTCGTCTTCCCAGCTGTAGTAAGAATAACCCGAATGTGTCAAATCGATTTTGAAATTGGACAAAGACTCTCCAAGTTTCTCGCAAACATTAGCGACACAATCGAAGTCCAACTTTAATGAACTGAACTGAAGGAAGCTTTTATCCAAAACGTGGCGATTGATCAAATTCGATTTTAGAACTATTTCCGCTCCGGAGAATAACATTTTTAATTTCCCTCTGATTTCGGCGTTTGTCCAGGAAAAAAATTCCCCGAGTGTGCTGTTTTTATCGAAGAATCCCTGCATTTGGTTTTTGCAAAACGAACTTCGATCGGTGTAATCCTTCAGGAGATTTATTTGAGCAAACACATCCGCGAAAGTTTTCTTTCTGAGTGACACCTGATTATTTGTGTCATGCAAAGAATGAAACTGAAAGAGAAAAAAATAAAATTATAAAATTACCGGATTACGACAGATCAAAACCAATTTTTTATCAAAGAGCTTTGTGAAATGTAAAGCATTTTAACTTATACGGTTTAATAAAATTAAAAAGAAACATTTTAAAGGAATCTGAAAATTACAATTCATCCCCTGAGTAATCATCACATTTACTGACTTTCTAAAATAATAACAATAACAGCAACTCAGCACTTACGTTTTGTCGGGAAACGTCTCCCAGTTTAATCTGAATCGCGGCCATTACATCCAAAAGTTGATCTTTCAGAAACTCATTGGAAGCATTCCAGTTTGAATTCGTCGTCAATTTGCTTAATAACTTCGAAAAAGATTCTTCCAACCCCTTCCATTCAATGAAGGGATGTAACACTATGAAATGCTCTATTTCCTCGATTAATCCTTGCAATAACTCTTTCTTTTCCTGGAAGATCACATCGGATTCTGACAAAACATGAAGTGAGTCTTTGAGGTTTGTTAAACGTTCTTTGATTCCCGGTTTGTTCTCATTCAAAAGAGGCAAAAGCCTTAACAATGAATTTTCCGCATTAGTGAGATCATCCATTGCTGAAATTCCGAGAAGTGGACTTTTTGACTGAGCATTCATCGGACAACGACTCAGAGAATTATTCAACTCGGTGGACTTATCCAAAAGAAAGCCAATTACGTCGATTGTTATTTTCATGAGGCAAGAAACCCTTTTTTCTCGCGCAACTTCCGATGAATACTTTGTGTCTTCGCCAGAAGAAACTTCCGCAGTTGTTAACTTTAACTCGAGAAGCTTTAAGTTTTGTTTAAGTGCATCGAATTTCATTTCAACTTTGCTCTTGAAATAAGAAACAGCTTGCAACTCTCGATTGCCTTCGTTCAAACTTTTTACACTTTTTTTAAGAATATTTACATAATTATTCACATCGACGAACAGATAATTAATATTGTTCTTCAGATACGTCATCTCACCCAGAATGACCGATTTTAAATAATCGAATGGAAACTGAATATTTCGGAGTTCGCTAAGTTTTTCTTCGAAGAGTTGATAATACTCAATTTTACCAAACTTGGTTATTGATTTAAAATCGTTTAGCAGATCTTCGGGCTTTGTTTCTCCGTGGTTATTCAGCTCTTTTAAAAATGACAACACGGAGGGATCGTTATACTTCACGAAGTATTCTCTCGCCAGTTGAACGTAATGATGGATACAATGGTCCACTGATAGATTTTTCTTTGAGGATGGAAAAATCTGTCCTCGGGTGTTGTAATTGTCCTTTCCCATCTGTCCCGATGGAAGTACATTTCCGGAGGGACATTTAATTGTTGTGATTGGGTGTAGAAATTCATCGTTTTCGTCTATAGCTTCATAGAAGCAGCCATTTTGACCTCCTATTCCACCGGGTCCCTCCCTTTCCAGGGCGACCTGATGCTCCGTTCAACCCTTTCGTGATTGTTTTCGATTTTTTACTGATTAAAGTGATTGTGCCTCCATGTCCTCCTATTCCTCCGACGCCTCCGTCTGTTCCGGAACCTCCACAACCCGCTTCGCTATAAATCTCATAATGTGTTATCTTCGGGGGAAGTAAATTTTTAAACGTCTTCACTTGAACTATGCACGCGGGTTTGTCAAACGGTGGGGTGGGACGAGTGTTGTTGAGTCCATCGTGGCCTTTCGCACCATTTTGACCGCGCCCTCCTTCACCCCCGTTGGTAGAAATTAGTAGAAATTTTTCGTGGAAACCTCCAACGGCCAGGAAATCTCCTGAGTTGCCTCCTGGATTTCCAGGTCTTCCTGCTTGACCTCCACTGGCAGTGTCGGACAGAGTGCTCCGCCCCCAAAACGCCATCAAGGTTAATCGTAACCTTCCGCAAAAATTCCCATTTCGGGGCAATAATTGCCAAATTGACACCCGACAATTCCAAATTGGTGTCCAGATACACAATTCGACTGGCAAAAACATACACGTTTTCAAGTTGTGAAGCATTCACTGCCTGCACTTCTTCGCTTACTTCGCTTAATAGAACGACAGCATTGAAAAGCGACAGAGAATGATTGCTGAGTTGAACCTGAACCGGTTGCGTCCACTCGTTTATAATATCGTTGATTTCGACCAACTTTTTCTCGGTGATGCTGAATGGGTATACAAAGCGAAATATTTTTCTTTGAGTTTCTTCGGTAAACTCAGCGAAATTAACGTCTGTCACATTCTGGAAGATTTCTCGCCTTGCCTGCTGCTCATATTCGGATAAATAATTCCTCAGCTGATCTAAATAATTATACCAATAATTCAGTTCTTCAGTTAATGTGAAAAACCAGTCAAATGCTTCAATTCTTAACCGATATTTTCCCTTTTTTAAGTGCTCAACATAAAACTCGCATTTGTTGGATGTTAAACTTCTCAGAAAATCTAAGAAATCAGCGAAATTTTGCACTGCAGACAATTTCAATAGACGATTATTGAAAAAAGATTTTAAGTATTTGGGACTGTGCTTATTTATTATTCTCTCGTAGTGCGTTAATAAATCTGCGCTGATGTAATGATACACTTCTTCAAAATGGGGGTCCTGGAGTGCTTTTTTTCTGACTGCAGATGGAATAGCCTCTAATTGTGACTGGAATTGTTCGCAGGGAAATTCTGATTGCACATTGCCAACTTTTTCTCTGAATACTTTTTCGGGACGGAGTAATTTCGGTACTGGTATTGTTGTTGAGTTTGAAAGTAAGGAATCGTTGTCGCTTTTGGGTGACTGTGAGAGTGTGTCGTTGAAATAATTGGGGCCTAAGAACAATTTATAGCACAGAAATCCGACCGTTATTCCGAATAAAACGGTAACACTGATTATCCATGTGTAATCTGTAATAAAAAAAACATATGCAATCAGTGCTCTAAGCGAAGACCAGAAAATCAGTGATGAATCAATTTCATTATACGACAGTAATTTATCCGTTTATATGTATCACTTTCAGAACTGTATAAGCGAATCAAAAGAAACAGTTTTGAACACTCGTCTTATTTAAAATAATTTCCATTTTTCTACAAAGTGTAAAAGTGTTTTTAAGTTTTTTCTGTCAGCTGAAAAATTATTATACTTTTGTTATTTACTTTTGAGACCTTGAACAAAAGGTGACTTTATTTTCAAACACAGTTTGATTCTTCATGAAGCAATTAACTTACAATTTCTTTTGGTGCTTGCAATACTTTCCGAGTCAGACAGTGCAACGAATTTCGTCGAAGGGTACTGACTAGTACCTGAAATCACGTCAATCGTTAGTTGAATTCCCTGAATAAAATTTTTGTTTGCTCAAAACAGACTAACCGCCATGATTTTTTTATAATCAGCAATATAAACTCAGAAAATTAAAACTTACTTTGCTTCATTTTTTCAATAAATCTCCTCCAGTTTTATTTGTAAAGCATAATTTTGCTTTTTGGAATGTTCATTCGGTTCCGATCATTTCTTGACAAAAATTTTCAAATTTAAAAAATACTGACAGTGCATTCACGAGAGCCTATACGAACAAAATTGATATGAGATAAGCATCAAAGATTACATATTAAGTTTTGATAACGAAATTATTAGCTGTCTCAAAGGAAAATCGAACGGATCGTAAAGTAATCAAAAAGTAAAACTGGATACATTTCCTTTTTACAAATCGCGTGTTTACCGAAATAATATAAAAACAAAGTTGACATTTTACTGCGAAATAATTTCGACGTTTTTATGATTTTAAAAATATTTAGTTGTTTAGGATTATAATAATTCACCCTTTTTAGAGATAAGTATGAAAATGAATTCTTCTTTTATTTAAAAAAAAAATCAAACAGTTCTAAAAGCAAATTTTTTAACTATCAGTTCCATGAGAGAAAAAAATTAGAATCAACTTACATAAATAATCTCACCCACAAATCTTTCACAGAAAGCAGTTTAAGATTTGAAAACAGGAAAACCACTTAAAATATTATGTAAATTAAAAAGTTTTTCAGTCTGAAAACAATGAAAATGACAAAACAAGAACATGCTAATATTATACACAGTATTTGTAATCAAAAAGAAAATTATCCCAATCATTCAATCTCTTTCTAAACTGTAATAAATCTTCTGAAAATTATAATGAATAAGTCATTTTTTTTCCAAACATTGAAAAAGTATATAATTAAAATTAAGTCCATTTAATTAAGGATGAAGAAATACCTCAAACATTAGATTGAGAGAAACAATGTAATGGGACAGTGGTCACTGCCATAAACATCACTACGAATAACATTATCACACACAGAATCCATCAGTTCCTTTGACACTACAAAGTAATCCAATCTCCTAAAATAAAAAAAGCTATTTTAAGTAATTTCCAAAGGGTTTGTCTGAGTTGAAATTTGTGACATTTACCAGCCAGCATTGCGACTTCTCGCATTCCCAATGTAACTCCAATAGGTGTAAGCTCCTTTCCTGTCAGGATAGAGCTTTCTAAAAGTGTCCACAAATCCTTCTTTTAAGAGGGCAGTAAACCCATCTCTTTCCTCCTGAGTGAAACCAGCAGTTCGAGTGTTGCTTGCTGGATTTTTAAGATCAATTTCATGATGGGCGACATTCAAGTCCCCACACAATATCACTGGCTTTTTGGTGTTTAGTTTAGTCAGATAGGATCTGAAAAGTGGATCCCATTTCATTCTTTTGGGTAAGGTCACAAGTTTTCTACCTGAAACATAAATGCAACCACTTTAAAATTCCTCCAATGCAATCCTTTCCAATTGGACAAATATTCACCTGCATTAGGAACATATGCGGTGACTAGAAAAAACTTCTCATATTCTGCTGTAATAACCCTGCCTTCATTGTCATAATCCTTATTACCAATACCATACTCCACTTTTAGGGGTTTTAATTTTGAGTATAAAGCAACACCTGCATAACCCTGTTTTTCACCTGAAAATATATTAGAAAGTTTAACGCTTTCAATATCCACTTTCTAAAAATGCTGTAATACAATTAAAATCATTCTTAAAATCAACAGTATTGAAATATACAACTCAATTGGTTTTTAATAAGAAATTGGTGATTAATTAATGATGACTTAATAATCTATAATTTTTTATAAAAAATAATTTATAAGTGCTTTGGTTCAATGAAATTTATTAACTTTTGATTCTGAAATTGTTATTATCTTTTATGACAGTAATGAATGAGTGACTCAAAGAATTATTATCTTCCAAACTATTATAAAAGATATCTGGAGAAGATTATTGATAACTTTTTGATCAAATCTATCATAAAAAGTGTTCAAATTATGTTAAAAAAATGATCAGACATTAAATGATAATGTCCTTAAAATAATCATTGAAAAAATGCCTAAATTTAAAGACAATTTAATGCCAAATTCCAATTAAAAAATAATAATTAAAATTCATACCAGAAGCAAAATATCTGTGGTAGTCTTTTAGTTTGGCTTCTTCAGGAGCATTTCTTTCACTGCATTTTGTCTCTTGGAAACACATTATATCTGGAGATTCATGCTTTACAAAATTTATACCGCTTTTATTGGCAAGGGCTTTAAGTGACACAACATTCCAAGATGAGATTTTAAAATTGCAAGTCTTTTGCCCAGAAGAATGTTTGCAGCAATCAAAATTAATGCTACTGAAATCAGTTTCGGTTCTGTTTACAACTTCCTTATTTTCTTTGACGTTTTTATCTTTGGTTTTGCCTGCGATTTTGACAGATTTGGTTTCTTCAACGCTACCGCTCTTTTGATCGGACTCATCAATGTCTTTAAATTTTTTATTTTTAATTTCATCACTTTTTGAATCGCTTGTTGAAAAACTCGTTATTGAAGTCTGCACCTGTGATTAAAGAAAGCATTCGTTAAATAATTCGAAAAAATTGGTAATGTCAAACATAGACTTGCATAAATAAGCTTAAAAAAACAGTATCTTCTCTCTTTTCCATTATTATATTTTGAATTTAAACTTCAACATGAATCAAAATTTAATTTAACTAACCTTCCGTTTCGGCATTTCTTTAAGGAATCTGTAAAGAATGATTCTTAAGAATAGAGATTTATCAAACGGAGTAACAAAACAACCTAATTTTAACGGTAAAATGGGTAAAGGCATTCCAGACCATAGACATACAAGACTGACTTTAATGCAATGTACTTTAAAATTAACTTCTCAGTTCTCAACTGAAAAAAAACAGTAATTTATGCACTGAAATGTGAGAGCAATTTATTTATAATTAGATTTTTTTATATGCAAATATTAATAAACTATTTAAAAACAATACGCAAAAGAGGTTTATTTTTTTATATTTGATAACCGT
>JAQIBA010000095.1:65004-305348 GCA_028293925.1 Brueelia nebulosa | reverse complement strand
CCTCAACAGGGGGAAAAAAATTTGAATTTCATATAAAAAGTAAAATAAATAAAAAAGACAAAATGGAGGGAAAGAAATGTTTCGGAATTCATAGATTATTTTAAAGCGATGCAGAGAATTGGAAATGTTTTTCCGTTCGGAAGACAAAAAATTGGGGGGCGAATGAGAGGCGAATGAAGGGCGAATGAAGGGCGAAAGGGGGGCGATTGGGGGGCGATTGGGGGCGAAACATTCGTGAAAGTGAAAGACAAAATGGTTTGCAACTCGAAATCATTTTTGTTAGCGAAGACTCCTTTCAAAGGGAACATTATTTTGTTTAAATAACACTTTTAGAATTATTGAAAAATATTTTTTTATAATAAAAAAACTATTCTGTTGTCATAATTTGTATATTTCGTATGAATGGCTGATATATTGTACAATTTATTTATTATTTATATTGTTTATTAAAAATTAGTTTATGTTATTTTATGTAGAATTATTACTGATATATGAGAATTGCTGAATTAATGCTTATTTATTTGAAAAATATACAGAAATATTTTTTGGTTATTTATTTATTCGCTTATGTGTATATATTTTTATTTGGCAATGCTTTTTCTTCTTGCTGTTTATTTATAATATTTTTTTTTATCTATGTAATGTTTATTTATCTTTTGTTGTAATTTACAATTTATGTATTTGTGTATATATGTAAGTTTACGTTTTTGTGTACCTATTTATTGGATTTACTTATGTATTATTTGTCAAACATTTTTTAACAGATCCTAAACAAAACCTTATTTTATATAAATATAACTAAAATTTAGTATAAATAAAATATTCTCGTTCGGATAAGAGAAACTTCGAGTGTTAGACCATTATTTGTAAATGAATAATATAAAATATAATTATTTTTAACGTCGAATGGGGAAACAAATGAATGCACTGCATTATTAATATTATTATACTGATATATTATTTATGGGCGTTTGGTCACCCCTGTCGGGACAAGACCCGATCCGCCATTAACCCAAAAGATAAATTCCCTCGAAACTGTTTGCTGCTGTTTGCTGTAGTCATTTTACAACAACATTTCCGTTTCACATGAAACAAATTCAAATTTATCGATGTGCGTGATTGTTTTTGGAGAATTGGCATTTTATTTTCGAGCGTTTAGGATTTAAGCACTTTTAAGCGGCTTTTCCGCCTCTCGCCCTGAAAAAGCTTATTTAAAGCTCTGAAAAACAATCGGGATAACTTGCTCACCAAAATGGCGGAAAACTCATTTATTAAGCAAAGGCAAACGGTGTCCACCCAACGGAAAGGCTGCGAAACAGTGCTAAAGAGGGAGGTAAACTCAGAGTGGTGTACAATTTGCTAAATAAATAAATAATTTGTTTTTCCGGTTATGGAGGAAGTTGCGTTTTCAAAGAGTGGCGACACTGTCTCAAAAATGAAAACGTTATTTAACGGACGTTAATCCTGAAAATGAGGAAACAAAACGACAGCAGATTAAGTGGACTGTCGTGAAGGACGCTGCCTTTCCTCTTTCTGACATTTACGGCAGCTTCTCTCCCGCCATTCAGCAAACTTTTCCTGACTCATGTTCAACCGGGAGAACGACAATCTTTTGTTGTCCCTCCCTTTTCCTCCTTTTTCCTCCCTCGTTCCCGAGAAAGTGAAAAGCCCCCCAAATGCAGCAACGTTTCAGGAAGCCTAGGCAAACACGACGTCGGTGAATGTTGTGGTAAGCGCGAAGGAGTGCTTACACAAGGAAAGCATTCTTCCTGTAATTACAACACCCCAGGCCGCCCTCCCCCCCGCCACCCTCTCCCTTCAACCCCGTTTCCTTCTTCCCCTTCCGGAGATAAAAAAAATAAAAACCCCCGATGGTGCTTTGAAACATCTTAATTAATTTCTTTTTTTAAAATATATATTTACATAAAAACTTGGCTTCCCCAATTTGTTTTTTTAAAATTACGACATGGATGGTCTGCCATTTAATTTAAATTAAACTCAGTGGTGTTGGTTCAATGTAAATACAAAGATTAAACAACACAGTGTTGACAATACAACAGCCAAAGGGCCAATTTGACCTCTGGCCGACTTTGACGAACGTTTTTTGGTTGTTTGATGTTTTTTTAACCCCTGAGGGCTTCCGTTTTTCTTTGGCGCCTGTTTCCCGCCACGACTTAATCAAAACGATTGAAATTTAAAAATAAAAAAAACAGTGTGAGGGAAAAGAGAAATGGCGGAAAAGGGCAAAATTTTACAGCAAAATCGGAGAATTTCAATAATTATTACATTTAAATTACACATAATTATTAACAATATTATTATAAGCAATTAAAACATTACAAAATGTCGATTCTTTTTATCTGAATAAAAGATAATACGAAACTGAGATCATTTTGTGCCCTTCGGGGCGTTACAGTGTTGAAATGAAAATCTCCCCCGCCACCACAACCCCTGACAACCCCTTCAGGGCCACACCCCCTCTTCAACGACCCTTCCACCCCCTCGTCTTGGGGTTTAGGTCCCAACCTGAAAATTTAATTCTGAGATGGACTTTTTCATTTCAGGGTATAAAGTCCCAACGACCCCCTGCGGAGCAACCCCGGAAACGTAGCAAAAAAAAAAATAAATGAAAACGTTTTATTACATTTTAATTATCCCCTTCGCCCGCCCCTACGCCATTCACCCCTTCGCAAGTTATTCATCGTTTCCTGTGAATTAGCCATCAGGTTCGAATGCGCCCCCGGACTGTTTCCCCCCGTCGAAGAGATGCCCTCGAGGGGATGAAAAACACTCCCGAAATGTGTGCGTGTGTGTGGGCTGTGTGAGTGTTCACACGATTCGAAGCCAGCTGAGATTTTCATTAAAAACGAATGAATACAGGTATAAAAGGGCTTTAAGGGAGGGGGTTGAAGTGAGGGCTGCTCGTGACAAGGACGATTTATCTTTCGATGGCAAATTACCCCCTCCCGGGCAAGTGAAGAAAAAGCAAGAGTTGTGAATTATGCAGCAGTCACCCCGCAATCAACCCCCGGGGGACCGTTCGATCATTTCCTCCCCCTCTCCCCCTCCCCCCTCTCCCCCCCCTCCCGTCTAATGCTCCAATGAAAAAGATTTAATTAGCCCGAATCCGGTTTAATTAGTGGAATTGTTTTAAATTTTGCAAAGGGAAATGTAAGGTTGTCGAGTTTCACCTCATTTTCCTCCACCCCTAATTCTTCACCCTCTCCGCCCCCCACTTTTTCTTTGTTCTTTGACGGTTGCCAAAGTTTTAATCTGTTCATTAGCCCGAGACGACGCGACGTTCCTCCCTTGAGCAGGGGGTGGTCGATAACCAACCCTCGGAAGCGTTCGCACTTTCCCTTCCAACCGAAACGTCCGAACGCCCTCCCCCAAGGAAATCGAACAAAGGAAGGGAACAACAAAAAGGAAATCATTTCAAAGGAACTTCGGTCGTCATCATTCATATTTCAGCGGAAAAAATCTTTTTTTCTCTCTCCACCCGGAGATAATCTGAGAATCTCCCCATTAAAATGCAGAAAAGCAAATATGTAAATTCTGCTCTGAATGTTTTCATAACGGGGGGAGGGGGAGGGGGTGGAAGAGGACCAAGGTTGGCCGGGGGAGGGTTAGATAAAAGAGGGAATGGAAAAGGGGAAAAAGACAAAGTCCGGAAATTAAAGATGTTGGAATGATTTTTGTAGATTGGGGGGGTGGTTTCGGGGGGGGAGGGGGGAGGGGGTAAGGAGAAAGTCGGACATGTTTGTCGAGGAGAAAGGGGTGACGTTTTAATTCGCGGGGGCGGCGGGGGCGGAGTCCCGGAATAAATGGTTTTCTATGACGTGGAAGATTTAAATGGTTTTTCGGGAAAGCATCACGAGGAATTAATTGATAAAGAAAAGGAAAAGTGGAAAATTGTGTTCGTCGGCCGGCGAGAGGAAGTTGGAATCGATCGGGAAAGCGGAGGGGAGAGATTATCGGAATGACTTTTCCAGAATGGGGACTCGTTATTTGTGAAAGAAGAAAATTCTCTTGGGGAAAGCAGAAAGAAAAGCGGCGCGTTATGGCCGTTTCCGGTCCGTTTTTGTCGACCGCAGAGACATTTTGCTGCTGCTGCGGTTTTCCGCTCCCTCGGAGGGAGGAAGTTTCCATTTGATGTTTATATCGGATGATAGACCCCCGAAAGGGATTAATTTGGGTCTGCTCGGGCCGGGGGAAGGGGATGAAAAGGGCCAAGAACGTATGATATTAATGCAAATATTAATGGAAGCCGAAAAACGCCCTGGAGACTTTTCCTTAGGTTGGCAACAGTTTTTCAGGTCTCCAAGGTGACCTCGATCGCATGGAAATGATTTTTCTTTGTGAATTTATTTATTGGAAACTCAAAGGGGAAATATGGCGGCATTGAAAGAGAAATTACGCCGTCAGGGGTTAAATTATTTGGGGCTGTTTTGTTGTGCTTTCGGTTGTCTTCCGCCATCGGGGACAGCCTTTGCCCTTTGTCTCCCTTCATTTCCTCCCCATAATTAATTTCTCAGGCACCCCCTCCGAGGGCGACGCCATCTTTCCCTCCGCTCCGCTCAACGGTCAGGTGTTCCTCGTTTAAACTTTCATTCGCCCCAATTTACCCTTAGTGAGTGATTAAATGTCCAACTGACAGGCATCGCGATTAAATGAAGTTAAAATACAATTAACTCACCTCGGAGCGCCCGGGGCGGGGAGGGGGTTGTTAAAAAGGGTTTAAATAATTGAACGACCCCCGACATTATAAATGCCTTTTTTAATCGTTTCCCGCTCGCGGGCTAATTTAACTCCCTCAATGTGCACGCTTTTCTGAAGGGGGTGACTACACATGACCTTTCGACCCCATTGTCTGCTTTCTTTGCTTTCGGTTAATTGCAAACGTCATCCACTTCTTTCGCCCCTAAACCCGTAACCCTTTAACTCCAAGACCAAATGAATTGGGCCACTTTGTCTCAATTTTCCCGCTCTTTAAAGGGACTATTTTTTCCTTTTTTTAATCTCCTTTGTTCATCAAGTTATTAATTGTTTGTGAAGAATAAAAAAACATAATTACCTAAGCGCTCTCTTTGTTAAATCGTCTAATTAGGAGCGGAATTCTAACATTAGGAAGGTAAACAATACACTAAAACCTTTTTAAAGAATTTCCTTTGATAAAAATGGCTTCTGCAGCGACGATTCTCTGTTTTCCAACTTTATAAAAAATATTCCTTGTCAAGAGTGGGAATTTCGAGACAAAATGGCCGACTTTCGTCAGCTTAACTTTAAAAGAAACAATTTCTAACGGATTTAAAGTTAAAAAAAGCGATTGAGACAGTGTTAAAGCTTTCAGTTGACCGTTGGGACTTAAAAAAGTACAACGAAAGCCAAATCAGAGTCTTAAATATTTCCTATTTCTAATCCGAGTGAAGAGCGTCGGGAAGAAAACCGTTATTCTTATCTTTTGGTTGACGAAACGGTTGAGAGGAGATAATCGTCTGCTTAAGGGATGAAAAGTTAAGTTAAGAGAGCGAAACCTGCGGGAAATATTCAAAAATCTCCGTAAAAACTTGTAAAAACCGAAATGAAAGCAGAAGGAAATAAAATGGCCACCTAAAAAAAGGAATTACAATTTGGAAGTTTAATAAGAAGTTGATTTTATTTTAAAGTCCGTCGCTCGCGTACGGATAATGGTAATAATAACGAGAAGAAGGAGAAGAAAGAAATAATTTAGAAACTTTTCTGGGGAGGAACGCAACGAGAATACGCTAGTCATTTAAATCCTTTTCCGCCCCAGAAAAACTTTTAATTATTTTTTTGTTCATATTTATTAAGCGCTCTTTAAAAATTTCTCATTCCGGCAAGGTGTTGAGAGGAATAAAACATTTATGGCCTTTATGAAAACTGAGCCGGCGCCGCGCCCGGCCAACCCCCACCCCCCCCCCACAGGGATGAATCTGGCAACCCCGCCATGTGTCGAAGGATCGGCTCTTGTCGGGGGAGGAGCGATAAGGGAGGAAAATCCAATTACTTCACATGCCGTCGGCTTTTGTCACATATGATTATGCGAGGTGTCACCTGTCAGGGCTAATCATCTTTAATACACATTGGATCAAGCGCAAATGAAATTATTTTTTAAGTGAAGGCCCCTTGGGGAGGGGGTTGCCGGAAAAAGCACACTCGAGGGGTGCGAGGGAAGAAATTAAAATTCACACCTTCACCCCCGGGATCCCGCCGGGATGAAGAGCGCCTGAGCCCTCCGGGGATGATGCAGATCCTCACAAGAGTGCTTAAGGTTAATTCTTCAAATAAAAGTGTTAACTTTTAACGTGATAATGTGCGAGTTTCGGGTTACGACGCTTTTTAATTCCCTTTTCTCAAAAGACGTTGTTCGCCCTTTGTAAAGAAAACGTTGAGATGAGAGTACAGCCAACGGATATCGGAAACATCCCTCGCCTCCCCTGTGAATTCGACCGTCCCGCAGACAATGAACTCAGCCCGAAAAAAAAAGTTGGCCATATTCACCCCATTCTCATTTTCCGGGTGCGGCGAACCGGCGAACGGCCAAAAAGAGAGAATCCATTGCGGAGAAGTGGAAAAGCGTTTTGAAAATGTCGGGTGTTCTTGAGTACATTTTTCCTCCCCCGGCCACCCCCGGCATTCATCCCGGAGAAACCTTTTCTCGAGAGCTCCGGGAGGGGAGGGGGCGGGGGGGTGTTGGCGTGAGGGGGCGAGGGGCGAATGCACATGAGCGATAATTCAAAAACTTCCAGGCACGTTTTCCCAACAACTTAATCCGGGGGAAAAAAATCAAAAAGTTTTCGAAAAGCTCTCTCGAAATCTCCTTTTTCTAAACCCAATTGAGAGATGTGGGAAATTTAAGAGTTTTCGAGTTGGCGTTTGTTCTTCCCCCTTTGGGCACGGGGGGAGAGGTGAAGGGAGGGAAGGGGGGATAAAAGGGGGAGGCTTTCAGGTGGAAAGCCGACGCCTAAATCCAGATAAAGTTTTCCGAGCCTGGACTTTGCCCTTTTCATTTCTGACGGGACTTACTCTCGTATAAATATTATTATAATAACCTCCACCTCGTAAAAGTTTAAAAATTAATTAAAAAATTAAATCAAACTACAAAACTTAACCCATTCTAAGGAAAATTTACTGCACAAAATTATGTGAAATTAGAAATTTTTAAAGGATTAACTAAACTAAATTAGCAAATTTAAAGTTAAAAAATCGCTAAAAACTTCTTTGGGCTTTTCAAACCCCTTAACAACCCTGGTTGGCAACCCTGGAGTTCAAATCAATTCGACTGCGCCCTCTAATTATAGTTTTTTATCGGCCAATCAACGACTGTCTTTTTTTACGATGATTTCCGAAAAATGTCGAATTCCACCGAAGTCTCGGACGGACATACAAAAGCTTTCGCACTTTAAGTGGAAGTTTTCACCTCAGTATTAAAGACATTACGCCTTAAGCAGCCATTCGCTGCGGTGTTAACACCCACCGAACTCCCAAACGAGGAAACATCACTTTCCGTGTTTCCTCTGCGGCGTTCGGAAGAGATCGCACCCCGTTTGACGCGGTTAACACCTTCGGGGGTGGCTGGGGGCGCCTGGGGCGGGGGCGCTTCCTCTCAAGTGATTTAAGCGTTCGGGAAAAGGTGGAGGGGCACATTTAGCGCGAACCCTCGAGAAGATTGCCGAAGACAAAGGCGGTTCCGCTGTCAGAGGATTTAAGTACCAATAAGCAAAAACAAAACGAAGGTTCTTTGTGCTGAGCAAAGATGTTCTTCCTGAAATCTCCTTTCATTCTCTCCACTTCCGGTTTCAGAATGGATTCGTTCCGCGGGAGGGGAGGGGGTAGAAGTCGGGACTCTTCAGTTATTGCGCCTTTTAAACAAAGAAGAGGAATTTATTAAATCGAGTTCTTTTGGGGTGGAAAACTCTATATCGCAAAGTCCCACTATTGAGGATGCTAAATGGATAAATGGCGTCACCTCCCTCGAAGGATCACAAATTTTAATTTTGGGGATGAAAGCGAATAAACTCTTGGACTCCAGCCCTCTTTGTATTCTCATTTTGTTATTGTTGCCAAAATGCTTTATTACGCGTAAGACTTTCCAAGAGTTGTTTTATGAAGCGACATCTTTATAAAGCCGCACTCAGTTAGTTTTTGTTCCTTTTGAAGACCCACAAAAAGGGGCGATTTGCCCTTTTCCTGCGGGGAACCGCCCCCGCCCAGGGCCCCCACGACGACAACGCCAATGCAAAATCCGACGCCGAATGACGCCGAATGCGACGAATGAGAGAATTTTCAGGGAAACGCTAATTGACATAGTTTGAAATTGACATTTCTGTCAAGGATTTCCGAGGTGAATTGCCATAATCATTTCTCGGAGCTTTCTTTCCTCCCCCTCCCCCTCCCCCCCCCCCCCCCCTTCAGAGGAACATCTCATTCCCAAACTAATGAGATGCTAATGTTGCTTTACAGACTCCGCAACCGAATAATTTCTCTTAAGGCTCTCGCATTCATCATAATGGAAACAAAGGCTCCGAATGGAAGTTCCATTTCAACCCCCATTTCATCCCTCATCCCTGAGGAAGACAGGGGGCGCTCGCTCCTCCCACCCTCCGCCTCCCCCTCCCCCTTTCCTTCCTTCGCAAGGCAACTGCTTTCTGGGAACCCTGTGCCGTGAGAGCAGCCACTGCCAATCATGGAAATTTACGAGGGAGGGATGCGGGGGTGGGGGTGAGGGAGATTAGGGATGTGCGAATGTGCAAAGCGCTCAATATGATTTATCACCGATCCAATGACCACATTTCACTTCGGCCGGGTCATAAATCCCCGAAGCAGACGACGTATTCTTTATTATTTATACGTAACCTTTCCTCCCCGGCCGCCCTCGCCCCCTCGTCCACCCCCGGTTTTATTGAAGAGTAACCGACTGCAAGAGCGAAATCCCTTAAATCAATAATTTATCGCCCTCAGAGCAAACCTTTTTTATAATTTCTACTTATTCTGGTTCATTCCAAAAGCCTTAGTCTTTCCCCAAATACAATAACCCACTTTGTAATGGAAAGGGCGTAAAGTTTTCTTCGGGGGAGGAGAAATTCCGAGCAAAGCGGAACTTGCCAAGGGTTTTGCAATTTGAAAAAATTAATATAGGATGCAGCAAAACGGTTTGAATGCTGTCGGATCCCGGAGCATCTCCATCCTGGGGAAAAATGCTGACGTGAAAGCTTAGCATAATTTAATGAAAAGGCAGAAAGGCTTTGGGGGTTGGAGGGGGTCGACGGAATAAAGGAAAGGTTATAAACTTCCACTTTCTCCGCCGCCCTCTTGTCAAACTTTTCTCTCAGTTTAAAACAACTTTTATTAAAGATCTAGATTAAGAGGAAATTTCCTCCCACTCAGCTTTTGGCCAACTTCTTTCCGATCGAGGGCCAAATATGAGCGCGGAAAGAACTTTTGGCTCAGGGGTTGAAGTCAGTGAAAGAGCAGAGGAAGGGATGTAAAAGCTTTAGTTGAGTCATTTTAAATTTTGATAGTTAATTAAACTCCTTAAGTTTTATTTTTATTAATAATTTATTTACATTTATTTATTTATATACCCAAATATTAATAAACTCAGCATTTATTTATTATCATAAATATTTTATTGCATTCTTTTTACTGTTTATTTGTAAATGTTTGTGTATACTAATTTTTTATGTGTGGTTTAATGGTTAATAATTCTTACTGTTAATCACAGTTATTTTTTTTTTAAATAGAACTTATTTTTTTATGTTCTTTTGTAAACCCCTGAAGAGAAACAAAGAAATAAATTCTATATAAATTTAATGGTATTTATAAGCTTTATGAATTTTATATATTTTTTATGTATTATATAATATTTTGTACTTTAATGTACTTGTTTTATTGAATGTATTTTATTATTTTACGTATGGTTAACTTTTATGTAGTCACGCCTTTTTATTTAACTGTTGCTTACTTAGTTCTATTGAACTGTATACTTTGTTATGTTTGTTTTGTTACTGTACTTGTATGTTTGTTTGTTAATATACTTTAATATAAATAGGAGTCTTCTCGATCGAGATTGGGTATTTTTCGTTGGTTTTGGCCTTCAGTTTTTGGGGCCCACTATTATGGCATGCAAATTCGTCTTTTGAGTTGTCCTCATCCCATTGTCAGATACAGAAAGGGGCGGGAGCGTGCGAAGGGGCGTAATTAAATACGGCGATACGTAAGGAAACTTCCACGGGGGATGAAGGAGTTTCGCTTCTTGGGCGAACTTTCCGACGAGTAATTGGGAAGTTGGAGTTATTTCGGCGAAGAGGAAGGGGTGGCGGCCCAAGACAAAAAACTTATTTTCCAGGTGAACACTTCCGCTCTTTGATTGCTTCCCATTGTTCCTCCAAAACAATTTCGGGTTGTTTCTTTTATATAAGTTGGCACATTGTTCGCGAGAGCAACAGGGTAGCGCAAGTTCCGAGTTCGGGTGGGAACATTCAGCACTTTCATGGGTGTCTCGGGTGGATTGAGGAATGACAAGATGGCTGCCTGTATGAAATGAAAGACGAAAGTGACAAAGCAACATTTTAAAGTTGGTGAGGGAAAAGGCACTCAGAAGGCGGTCCTACTGAATTTGTTCTGGAGAGAGTAAATAATAAAGTAAATACTGAGTAAATATTAAATAATGACTGACTAAATTAATTTTCATTCCGGGTTAGAACTTAATAATATAAAAAAGGTGTTTTGGAATGAATAATAAAATAAAAATCGCTCATAAAAAGCATAACCGTTTTTCCCATATTCGATTTTTGAAAAATACTTACAATATTAACGCCTGGAATGTTCCCAGAGTCTATAATAATTTTATTAGACGAACGATACAATTACCTAACAACTTTTTTCAATAACTTAGTAACACTTTATACTTTTTGGGATAAAATACGAAACAAAAAGTAAAAATCCGTTGCTAAAATTCGCCATTGTTGGTAAAGTTCTGCATTTGATTCACAGATAGCGCTGCTGCACAATTGCACCGCCATTTTGTACAAAATATTTTAAATATAATATTCATTTTATTTCATGTTTTATATATCAATTAAATTTATGTATTTAATTGTATTTTTTCTAAAAATCGTATTTAATAGTATGAATAATAAATAAATGGATTCTATTTCAATATATTTCTTTCGATAAGTGCGTTTAGTTTTAAGGAAAATTTACACAGTATTTTGTAGACCATTGAATAAATTATAATGGCTCATTATTCGGTATTTATTATCTGCCGCTTAGGTTTAATAGTTTTATAAGTAATTTGATGGTTTTTTATAATATTTATACGCAAATAATCTTATAAATGTTGAACGTCTGATATAATCCAGCAAACAGAACAAATCAAATATAATGTTTATTTATGAAATGAGATCGATATGAAAATCGAAATTGGGCAATAATTTTTTATAAAAAAAGAAAAGGAATCCTAAAATTTATTGGGCACTTTAACAGTTTTTTTAGTTCGCCCTCGTATTGATCTTATGCAGGAGACTTTTCGGGGGAAACAAGGACAGAAAGGCTCGTGAAGGGAGAGAGAGAGAGGGCGGAATAAAAAAGGGAAAGGACGAATTTCTCTTTCGCCTTTTCCGGGGCTTTGATGGTTTCGAAAAACCTTCCCAGAAGAAGGTCCCCCTTCGAAAGAAACAGTAGATTGCTGATAAATCACGAAAGACAAACCCCCTTTACTAAATTACCTCTGTCATTGTTTGCTTCTGTCGGTTTAAAACTTGTGATGTATTACATTTACTTTAGAGGGTGGCGGCGAAAATATATATTCCCGAATTCGTCACTTTGTGTCCTCTTCCACACCCCTTATCGCTTGCTTATTAATTCCCCCATTTCCACCCCCCCCCCCTCCGCCCTCCAGTCTTCGGTTTCCCATCTTGGTTTCGGGTTTCCGTCATCCCCGACTGGGGGTGCTTCGAGGAAAGTCTTTGTTTTTAGCGAACATTTATGATAGGACGATACTCCTTCCCCTGTTTAAAATTAGGTTAAATTTGACACTTACAAATGAACGAGAAAGGGGCTGGAGTTGATATTATCGAAGCGAGGCAACAACAGCATCCCCTTCCCTTTCCCTCGCACCCCCACTTCATTAATAACCGCCAACGAACATTTCCACCCCTGACTTTAATATATCGAGCGTGATTTTTACAACTCTATTAAGAAAAAAAGTCAATTTCAATTAATCAAAACAAATCACTTATGTATAAAGTCCGCTCCAGGTTTTCCTTTTGGAGGGAAAAAGGGTTTCTCTCGCCTGACGACCCCTCAACCCCAATTTTCAATTAAAATTTTCTGCCTCAAATACTAATTACAATTCTTTCAATTTAACCCCCTCGCGAAAGACCCCCTAATCATCCCCGGGGGATGAGGGAGGAAAGTTGCTAAGTCCCACCGCCCCCAGCCCCGAGGAACGATTTTTCATTATCTCACCCCCGCCCCGAAATATTCGGAACCCGTTTTTCTTCCTAAGGGGTCCCACGCACCCTCTTCCGAAGGGGGTGAAGACTGGCTCTAATTCACCCGAATCTCGAGGGAGCAACTTGAGATAAATCTTCCCTTTTATATCGTTTCGTTTTGGATCCACTTTGTCTCCCTTCTTTCTTCTCTCCCCATCTTAGAGGGGGTAACGTCGACTCCGAGCATGAGAGAATGTGTAAGGGTTGGGGGAGAATGGGGGTGATGCAAATTGGGGTGCGGTTTTTGGAAAACCATCCCTTATTTAGTCTATTTTCATTAAATAAGTAGTTGCTTAGCGTTTCTATTTCCGTACACTTATGTATTATTTTATTTCCCTTTGCAATTATTTATTTACTAATTTTGTTTTTATCTGAGTACTTTAATGTGTTTGTTTATTTATCTATTTATTCTTTGTTGTATCTGATGTTACTTACAAATTCGTTCATTCGTTTATTAAACAGTGCACGTTATGCTTATTTATTTCTTCGAAGTGTCCTCATCAGGTGTCCCGAAATACAGTATAACTATACCGTATCGGATGTTTATAACAAAATGTAAGTATTGCTATTGTAAGAAAATATAAAACCAAATAAAAATTAACTGTTGTTGTAGTTTTATTAAACATTATGGGGAAAATCGAAAGAAAAGCAGCGGAAGAATCGAATTTGTGTCAGAATTTCACAGTTGACGCATTGATCCAAATTCTCATTGTGTTTCGAATTAGATTAGAATATTCAATATGATCTTATATTATATAATGCTCCGTTTCAGTGCGTCTGTAAACTTGTTATTCACTTTGTTAGAGCTTCGTCACGGAGTTAGAGTTAACTCCAACCGCATGAGTTTATATTTTATATTTACTATAAAACATACAACAAAACTACATTCTCTCTTACCTACAATGAAAAGCGACAGAACGTCCACTCACCTGAAAATAATAGAGAAAATCTTAATTAATTACAAGTTTAATGGCAGCCATAAAAAGGAAAGAGAAAAAACAACAAAAAATAAACATAAATAAATAAAGTAAAAACTAATAAATACGTTTAATATAAAATATAAAAATTAATTCAATAAAAAATATAAATAAAAAAAACCAAAGACTTTTAATTAAAATTATAAATATTAATTTTTTTATAAAACATAATTGTTTAGTATTTCGAAAGTTGTTTACAAATACAGTATCGAAATCCTAAAATTTCAAAACTAAATTTATCCATATTTATTATATATGCACGAATAAATTCTTCATATTTTAATTAATATTCCAAACTTTTTGAGTTTCCCGTTTTTTTTTTTTTTGAGTTTTCATTCGTTGAAGAGTTTCAATTTTGAATTTGTTTACAAATCCTTTCCCTCTCTCGAGTGGCAGGCATTGCTTCAAAACAACGCATGTGAATCATGATTCTCCATTTTTCTTCTCCCTCCCTCCCCTCCCTCTCCCCCTCCCCCGCTTTCATCGCGTAATTAAAAAATCAACTGTCAAAAAACTTCCCTTTTCACGACAGCGGAAAAGAATTTTAGTTTATTAATGAAAAAATTTTTCAAAAAGTTTTCTTTTTTTTGGGGCGAATTCAGAAAAAATGTTTAATAGGAAAATCTTTAGAAAGAATCCAAAGCATTAATTAAGAAATGGTTTTTGAGTCTCTCTCTCTCTCTCTTCCCCTCTCTCTCTCTCTCTGTCTCTCCCAATGAGCTGTTGCCTGCTTCCTCAGCATCCTGTTGACACCTGAAGGAGTCTTCACCCCTTTTCTCCCCCTCAAGAGCTCTTGTTCTGTTGCTCCCCTCGAAGGCTCATTGAGTTGGATGAGAACAGTTTCCGTCCGGGAAGAGGTCGGGAAGAGGTCGGGAAGAGGTCGGGAGGGGGGAGCAGTGAATGGCCTTAATAAAATTAGTAAGAACAAGATAAAAAAGGGGTGGATGGGGTTGGGGAACGCATTTGCGTATTTTTTGATTAGAGTCTGGGAGAAACTCAATAAACACTTAGTTTTTCTAATTAAAAGTTTCAACGAGATTTCTCGGAAAGCTAATTGGGCTCCCTCGAAAGTTCCGCTGTCTTTTCATACAGAAACTTCAATCCATCAGTTTCCGGTTTCTTTCCTTCCATTTTCCCCGCAGGAGAAAACCCCAAAACCATTTCAATCTGCCTTCGCTTCGATGCGGAAATTACTCGCAGCCTTTTGCTCAGCCCTCCCTTCGCCCATTTTGGATGTTTGTCGAAACCTCTGATCGGTTTCATTCTTTGTTTCACTATAGAAGGGCCATTAGGGGTCAAAATGACCACTCCATCACCTTTTAAATAAAACCCATTACTTTGGATATACAGTTTTCACTGTATAAATGCTAAAGATAGTTTTGATTTCCTTTTCTCTTTTCTTCTTATTTTACTGTTTTCTTTTTTCTCTTTACCCTTTCACTTCTTTTTCCCTGTCTTAACATTCCCTATTTTCCCATCTTAACATTTTTCCTTTGTCTATTATTTTCCCTTTTTAAATATTTTTTTCTTATTTGTATTTGCGCATTAACATTTTCTTCCTTTTTTTATATTTTTTCCATTCTATACGGTTTCTTGGCATTTAAAGTCAGCGGTTTTAATGGCCGGCAATTGTAGACAGTAGTGCATTATTAGTAATTAAAAAAATTAAAGTTTGGAAGGAGTGAAAATAATCCTTTGGTTGGTCTTCCGTTAGATGAAAGGATTTCGCGGAAACGGATGGAAGTGAAACGTACTGTATCGTTCCCGGAGGGATGTGTCATAATGAAGGGAAACGATTAATTAGTGGGCAGAGGGGAGCGGAAGAGGGAAGGAAAGGGAGCAAAAAGAGTAAAATTCTGCCAAAATCTTGCCGAGTTGACCTACAACACGAGAATTAGGGGAAATTACAAACGTTTTACGCTCCCGACAGTCAGATTTTAATCCGAATTTATTTTTGGGGGGTTTAATGGAAATTAATAGGGGGGCCTTCGGTCCCATTCGCGAGTTTTTGTTTCGATAATATTCCAACAGCGAAAGGATACGCTGCTGACATCGCTCACGTCACGCCACTCCCTTTCGCATATTAATTTATGCGAGATGTCAACAAATATACATTTCAATCTTTTAATTATTCAACAGCCGTACTCAGCGCGGGGTGTATAACTCTCTATGTTTTTATATACAGTTGAACTCATTCGTGACTTTTTATGGGCCAACATTGGCTTTATTTACGATGCAGCGGTCATTTGGTTCCTCGGGGCCGACACGGCTATGGCTTTCTGGGAGAGGGAGGGGAGGTGGGGGAGAGGTGGGGGAAGTAAGGAAATACAAAAGGGAAGAAGGAAAAGCCCAGAGTTAATCCCGACTTCGAGTAAAAGTTAATGGGCCGTTGCTTTAGCGGCGGGAAAAGAGGTGTTACATTCACGGGCATTGCATGCCAATTTCCTTGTGAGTTCTATTGTTAAATACGGGAAGCGGCCGGGAATGGCAATGGGGGAGGCTCCTTCCCCCCGAGAACCAACAAATCCGAAGACATCAAAGTCAGAGCTCACCCCCGAATATTCATTAATCCTCAGCGAGAAAGCTTTTTCACTTCCTGGCCAACGGCTTTTTTATGCCGCAAACGTGCCTCAACTCCCAATTCGCCCCTTCCCTCTCTCAGATTCAAAACCCCTCATTCAAATTCAGACCTTGGCTCAAGCTTTATCAAAACAACTTTTTTCGCCCCCTTTCCACCCCCGAGTGCATATACGTCAGAGCAAAGCAGCTCTAATTGGAGTGGAGTCTTCTTTTTCTCGCCGGGGGCGTCTCATTATGTTGGCTCAGATTGGGCCACGGGGCCCCGGCGAGTGACGTCACAAAGTGAAAATTCCTAAAAGGCTTAGGGGGAGCAAAGGGTCATTTCGACCCCTGGGCGAATTCAAACAAAAGTCCAGTCGTTATTTTCAAGAATTTTTTAAGATTTTTAATATTTTAAACTCCTCTCATCGCTGTATTTTTTTCCAACAGAGGCAGTCAAAATGACTTGTTGATTTAAGTTTACTAAAATTCCTTTTATAAAAATAATAAATGCCTGGAAAATACAGGAAAAGGACTTACGGGGAAATAATTAAAAAAAGGGTAAAAGAAAATGCATTGGAAAAAAATGAGAGAGTTAAATTAAAAGAAAAATAGTAAAAAAGGAAAAAAGGTGAAAAAGGAAAAGTTTTTTTAAAATTAAAAAAAATGGAAAAATTTTTTCCCCAAAAAGGGGAAAAAATAAAAGAAGGAAAACAGGAAAAAAATGAAAGAAAGGTAAAAATAAGGATAACAAGAAAAGCGTACAATGTTTAACAATTCCATCGATATAAACCACAATCAGAAAATACAAATAAAAATATGATACAAACAGTTATTTTGATCTGTATGTGGCGTTCCACTGTTAATTGCAGGTAAATACATAGAAAAAGGTAAACTTTAACGAAGGGGGGTGAGGGGGCGAGGGGTGAAATGAGTAACATCACAAATGCTCTTTTTTGCCTGGAAATTGTTTTCCATGTTTACGTCCCCGTTGAAATAGTTAAGAGTTTCTTTGCGTCCCCCTTTTGCGAGCTCATTCATTTCCTTTCGCTTTCTTCATTTTTTGCTCCCAAGTTAAATCCCGTCTTGGGAAACATTCTTTCTCCGAGTGGAGGGGCGGAGGATGACTGAGGAGGAACTTTCAGACTTTGCGAATTTTCGCGGTTGCGGAAGCATGATAAAGAGTTTAAACAAGGATCGGGGAAAAGTTGCTGACTTAACAATGAAATTTCTTTAAGGGAGGGACTGCAGAGGGGCGGTGGGGCGGTGGGGGCGGGGGAGGCGGGAGGACGTGCCAGCGGCTCCAAAAAGCGCTCTCCCAATTCGTCGGCTCTCCGTGAATTACGGAACTGGTTTTCGTAATGGATTCCCAGTTTAGATTGATTCCCTCGGGAGGAGTTGGGAGAGCTCCCCCGAAATTAACATTAAACGATTGGGTCATTGGGAACGTGAACGGGAACGGGCAGGTGTAACAATCTCCTCTCGCGGTGTCGGATAATTTGTCTTGATTTGTGCGGTTCCTGAGGGAGGTTCCCTTGGGGGGGGGGAGGTTGAGGGGGAGGAGAGGGGCGAAAGGCGGGGGAGGCAATAAACACAAATGGAGTTTGAGCTTTGAGTCGGAGACTAAAGTCTGCTCTGAAACGGGGCATTAAGTCTGTTCTATTAATTCTGTGAGTGGGAGCAAAGAGCGAAATTTTAGGGGCGGCGTTTCGCTGAAAAACTAAGAAGAAATTGGCGGGAAAATGTCAAAATGACCTTTCAGTTGTGTCTTTTAAGGGCTGATGGATTGGAATTTATTTGGAAAAACCGAATCAGTTGAAAGTTCGCTCACACGAAATTATGAATTGTTTATAATATCATCGATACAATGGAAGGAAATTTAGAAATGAGCCGCCGGTGATTGTATTGTTACAAATACAAATTATGTAAACATAATAAGGGAGCGCTTTGAGAGTAAATCCCCATAATGAGGCCTAATCCTTTTGTTTGTGGGCGCAACCCCCTCAACGACAGCCACACGTGGCGGGGGGAAATGGCCGAAGCAGAACGTCCGGAGGAGCGCAGGCAAATAAACCGAGAAACAACCTCACTGGAATTAATCGATGGAGGGTCTGGGGCCCCCCACGCCTGCGCCTCCCCTCCAAAACGCCCCCGGCGGCCTCAACTAACTAACTACACTTGCCAACCCCTAAATGAGGAGATTCCTTCCAAATGCGTTCACCATCTGATACGGCTTTGCTCAAATCCCCTTCGACTTATACAAAAATAATTAAAAGTGGACGGTTCTCCCTGTCCACCCCCTCCCACCCCTCCATCAAATCCTTTTGCATCCCCATTGCCCGGAGTTAATTAAAAGCCACCCCTTCGCGCGAACGTCTTCTGAAAAAGAGCCAACGTGTCCCCGGGGGTCGATCCTCTTTATGCAACAGTTTGGGGAGCCCTTCTACCCCCGGCCAGCTAAATTCCTCCCCTAGAAACAATTCCAACTGAGAACAGTTTGAAATTCACTCTTCCGCAATAACATTTCGATTTTTACGAAGTTGTAATTGGTGTGTAATTTCTTACCTCACGGACTTCTAAATTTAATAGCTAAAATTAGAAATTATCTAATAAAAACTTAAGTCAACAGTTAAAATAATAAATGTGCTATAAAAAAGAAATGGTAAAAACTTTAGCAGTAATATAAACTCTTCAAACGCAAAGGAACGTTGCAGTGTTACCAATTCTAAAAAAATTTCCCCTCTAATGCTTCAACTAAAAACCCCAAAAATTCCTATAGTTACTCCATATTTTAATAATAAATATATTTTTATTATTAAAATAATTAACTTTTGTTGTTTTAATTACGTAATCAATCATAAATCCCATTTTCATATTTATAAGTTAAAAAAACCCGGGAAAATACCTCTAAAAAATCATATTGGGCTCTTCGAATCCCAAAGTTGGCAACACTGGAATGGCCAACTGTAAACAGTTTTTTTTTGACCAATGAGCAATCGCCTTTTTTTTAAGACGACTTCTGAAAAATTCCGCGCACTTGGATTTTATTTATTTGGACGATTTTTGAAAAAATGTTGGAATGGTTGTTTTACTTTTTTTTGAGTGAATTTAAAATGGAATATTTCTGAAAGCGTTATTTTGCAGTTGAAAATCACTTTCAGGACTTATTTACGGTGCTGAGAAAATGGCGGCCGAAGGAAAGCAAAGAAACCACCTGAGCGAAAGCAGGGGCGAATCCCCCGGGAAATCTCGACTCGATTCAGGAATGCCGGGGGACAGAAGTCCCCCGAGGGGGGGCGTCGGGGGGCGAATTCGGACCCTAATGAGAAAAGTTTCCGACGAAGGGGGAATCATTTTCTCGGGTTCCCCCCATTGCTTACATCTCAGACGATCCTCGCGGTGCTGAGTAAACACGGCCGTCTTGACAGACAGCTCACTGCCTCCGCGATCTGCGTTCATTTGCATTTGATTAAGTTTCGTCATTTCGGCGCCAAAGCTCTTCGCAGGTCGGTCTGGGGCCCCCCGAAACCTGTGGGGATCCTTCCCTCTTTGCAAAGATGAAGGGGGAAACAGGGGAATGCGGAATTATGCTCAAGTTTTGAAAGAGCTTTAGAAGGAAGAGAAATTGGTTGAGGAGACGCGGGGGGACGTGAAGAGTTCCTCTTTTTCTCTTTTGGTTTCGTCTAAAGAAGAAAAAGTCATTTTGAAGCAACGAAACATCCCAAATTTAAACCATTTTAAATCCAATTTAATTTTATTTAAATTTAATAATTTCTCCTTTTTCAGCCGTGAACTTCTCTTTTATTCGTTTTCTGCTACTTTCTTGAGTTTAACCAAACACAGTGTAATAATATTAAGCCAAAAAAATTTTTTTATTTAATTATTCAGCGAAAAAGGGCATAAAAACAAAAACACAATTAAAATTACAATTAATAACAAAACAAATGAAAGTGGAATTAAAGGTTTTTCCAGTATTTCTTTCCCTTTTCTTTTCCACCTCTCAAAGTGATCTTTCCAGAAGATCTGACATTCTTTGCATTCTTTTCTCTTTCTCGTCTTCCGCATCTGTGATGCAAAGTGTTATCATACGATATCTGGAGGGTGAAAAGGGGCGGAAGGATGCGATGGCATTCCCGGAAATAATTCTAATTAAGTCATTTTCATAAAAATGTCAGAAACTGTGAAAAGGCAGAAATAAAGTGATACTTCCGCTCTGTCTGGAGGGAAATTCCTCCAGTGTTTGCTTTGACTTTTCTTCTGCTTTCCTTTTTCATCCCCTTTCCTTCCATGACACTCTACATTTACCTCATGTCTTCTGCTGACCCACCCCAACAGCTCTCCTTCAGGGGAATCACAATGGCCTCTCAATCAATTCGCACTTTCCGATTGTTTCGGTTGCTGCGCCCTTTCAAATGAAGACAATCGCGTCCTTCCTTTTCCACCTCGGGGTGTTCCAATAAAGACGGATTTCGGGAGCGAAAGACCCCAATGAATCGAAGGAATAAAGCGTTTTCCATCAACGACGCCATTTTCTCTCCCCCTCCCCGTCGCCCCAATCTTTCTTTAATCCGAAACAAATGAAACCGCCATCTATTCAGATGTTTCAGACTAAATCGAAAGCTTCCGTTCTATTTAAAAGGATTTTCCAGGTGTGACCAAACCCCTTTTTTCCAAAAAAAGGATTTTTCTGAGGCACAGAAAGGGAGTAACCGCCATGAAAAAGGGGTACTTCGTGTCAGTCTCGCTTTGCCTTAAGAGGAGGAAGAGATAATCATGTAAAGAGGAGAGAAAAGGTTATTATAAGAAGAAGATAAGTCGAGGGAAGAAGAAAGAAAAAAAGATGTCATCACATAAAGAAGAAGAGAAAGAGGTCGGCCACAGAGAGAAGTGCAGAGAAAAGACGATCGGTGGTGACCTTTGAGAGCCAACAAAGGAAGAATTGTGTAAATGGAAAAGGATGTAAAATGGGGGAGGGGGGGAGAAAGGTTTCGACCAATGGGGGGGCGACGTGGGGTGACGTCACTGCAGCCCGAACGTTAAAGTAAACCTTTGCGTGTATCGAGTTAGAAAAGGTTTTTGTTTACTTTCAATCGGAATGAAACCGACATTGGTTTGTTTAATGATTTTTAGAGAATGTCGATGGAGGCGGGGAGGAGCGGAGGGAATTGGAGGGAATTCAAAAGCGCCGCAGCTAAACAAAGAATGGAGAAACAAAAAAATCAGTGGCGTCCAAACGGGAAATAAAAATGGCGGAATAACAAAGACTAAAGAGAAGAAACCGGTGCGCGGCATCCGTTGACATGAAAACAAATTGAAGGGAACGCGGGAGAACAAAATTATTATTTTTAAGTGGGGAGGTGCAGAAAGGGTGAAAAGCAGTGCTTTAAACAGAGTAAATAAGGGAGGAACTGAGTGGGGGCAGGGATTTGTTGAATCAAATTTTAATTTATCGTTAAAAGGAGTTCTTTATTAATTTGGGTTGAATTAAAATCAAATTGAAAAGGATATTCGGCCGCAATTCCGGTGAAGCGTATTAAATAAATTAATCGAAGGTTAATTAGTGCTCTAATCAATTTTTTTTAGTTTTTCACGTTTATTTGCTTCCGTGAGGGGCTGAGCTTTTGAATCAACTGCAGCAGACGTTGAATCCACTAATCTCTCAATATAACATTAGCATAAAAAATCATTATACAAAAGCCCTTTTCTCAAAAATACTATATATTATAATTATTGATAGCACATAAAAAACACTCTATACAAACACAATTTAGGAATTGAAAATGGTTTCCACTTTTATAAAGAAACCTTAGGAAATCAACACCGGTTATAGTGTCAATATTCTGTAAAGTAAATATCAAAAATGTGGTATTTTCCACCACAAACTGTTTGGGGAGCCGAACCAAACAGTAGATTCTTCTGAGGAGATGGAAGAACAATTCTTACCGATACTTAAATATATTAATTATCAATTCAGCTCCCATTTTCTTCCCGATAAAATTTTCTGTTCCGCCGCATTGTTTCCAAATAATTGAGAATCGGTTTCCATCTGCTCTTCCCCTTTCTCCCAATCCCGGTTTCTCCCCTCCCATAACGCCTCCGGATTTTTAACACCTCAAACAAGTATTCCCACTGAATTTTAACCAGGAAAACGTGTCATTTTTCCTCTCCCAAGAGGAAGCTAAAAGCTCGGTTCCCCGCCACTCTTCGTCATGACAGTGCTTTTCCTCCCCGTCCTCTTGTAATGAACAGCTCCCCACGAGGATATCGTTGTGGCGAACAGTCACGAGAGGAGATGGAAGAAGATGTATTAGAATGGGGAGGGAGGAAGGCGGGGGGATGATGCAAGATCGAAAACAGCTGTCGTTGGGGGAGAGAGAGAGAGAGAGAAGATGTCTTCTGATACATAATTGCACGAAGGTGTAATGAAGATCGATATAATATAATACAAATATAGATTTACAATCTATAAATATTTTTAGTCTCCAAAATCGTATAAAAATCTCATCCAATAAAATAAAAAACAAAATGGAAGACCTAAAGTGGGCCACCTTTTTTTTTGTTACTTTTCAGCGATTATTTGCATCCCCCTCTCCAGTGACAAATAGGCGGCCGCTTTCATTGGGATTTAAGTCAGGCTGGAAACGCCAGAGATGTAAATCAGGGTTAATGCGCTCGGGGTGGCTGGAGGGGGTGCGGCACATAATAAAATATAAATAATTTTTTAAACCCCCTCGAGGACCGGCTGCCGGTGACGTGACATCGCTTAAGGGCAGCCAAATGAAGGCGTACCTGAAAGGGAGCTTTGTGAGGGTTGATCTGCCGAGAAGACAGGGATGAATTAAAAGTTGAGATCTTTTTTGGTTGATGAACATCCGAATCAATGTTGCGGAAAAGCAAAGATAGTTCTCTTCAGCTATTCTTTTCTTTGTTTCCGGTTCGCTACCTATTTTTCTGCTAATCTCCGTTTATTTTTCTTCTGCCCAACAAATAAAAAAATTAATTTCCCCCAGTGAAAAACGGGACGCTTTCTCTTCTCCCTTTCATCCTTTCGCGGGACGCAACTCACCCCCGACTCCCACAACTGCCTTCGACCTTGAGAAAATCACAATGCGAGCGTTCGTCTTTTCAAGCTGAAGCTCGACAAAGGAAAACCCTTTCCTTTGAGAAGGTGGCGAGGCGCGATTGGTGCTCGAGCCAATCCGGATTAGGGGTTGAAGTCATTCCAATCGGCGGGGGTTGCGCCTCGGGCAGGGAAGCGCCAATTTTTATAATACAATATTAAAGAAATAATATCCGTGTAAACGAGATGATCTTTTAATAAATTTGAATTGGGGGATAATCCGGGGCGGGGAGGGGGAGGGGTGAGGGGGTGAGGGGGAGAAATTATAATTTTTTCTTTAGGCGAAGGCTTTTCTCTGAAATTCATCATCGGCAAGCTGACAATTCCGAGTTAATCCTTGTGAATCCCGCTTTCTTAATTTTAAATTAAATTTACAAAGTTCACGAAGGGGAGGCTTTTCCTGAGGGGCGAGGAATTAATTGCGGAGAAAGTGGCCGAATCTCACGGCGGAATCTCCCCTGATGAATGCACAGAGAGAGAGAGAGAGAGAGAGGGAGAGGAAGGTATTAAATTTCGTTGAAAGTTTCGCTGCGAAATGCCTTCGAGCCTTTGAGGTCTTTGGGGCTTGCGGCCATCTTTGTTTTACGATCGCACCGCTCAACCAGGTGAAAAGACGCCCCGGATTCTCAAGAAAAATGGTGGTTACTCCTTTCTGAGTGAAATTGAAAACCTAGCAGGGCATGAAATTCAAAATGCTTAAGAGTTCGGCTTTATTCTGCTAACTGAAGGCGTTCTAAGTTTCCGGAAATAATTTGGGGGGATTAGCCGAGGAGGGGTGAAGGGGGAGATCTTCCCTTTTGTTTTCCGGAAGAAAGCGACGATCTCATTAACTGTACAACCATAAGAAAATAATGTAAATGATAAATATATAATTATCCCCGTTTTATTAGGAGTGCAAGTCTAATTGGCGTAATTAATTAATAATTATAATAGAATTTAAAAATTCTTAGTAGAATTCACTTAATTTATTTTATGCTTACATAATATAATTCAGTAAATATATTATGAAAAATAAATTCATTAAAAATGGTGTTAAAACAAATAAGCTTGAGTTATAAGTTCTCTATGTTTATAAAAAATAATTAAGTGCATTATAATTATTATAGTATAGTATACATTTATTCAGCTACTTAATAATTAAAAAAGTACTGTATTAAATAAACCTCTTTTTGGAAATAAATTAAGAGCCAAATATAAATCTATTATTATAATTAATTCTAACTTTAATATTAATTGAAGGCGCCACCCCTTTTTTCAACTTTCAATAAATAATATCATAACTTGTTAATTATAGCAAAATGTCAGAATTATTATAATATATTATTTGAACTCTTTCAGTTCCATTTAAATTATATCAAATGGTTTCTGAGAACTTTGTTGGAATTTCGACTTATACTGAGAACTTTGTTGGAATCATTATTCAAAGCCGCAAACCAAATTTCTCTGTAATTTTACTTTTGGGGTTGAAAATTCTGCAACCCCTGCGGAATTTTTACGCAGCCAAATTAAACCGGAGCAAATCTTTTATAAGAACTTTCCCCATGTAAAACAGGGAAATTTAACCCCCTTCTTCGGGCTGTTCATTCTCTACTTGTGGCTGTCTTATAAAAAGCCACCCCCTCCCCTCTGCCCTCAAATAAAATAAAACCGAGGTTCATTTACAAATTCTTCCATTGATTAACTCACTCCCCCCAAACGTGATCGAAGCACGAGCCACTTGAGCTCCAATCGGCTCGAAAATGAACAAAAATGCCGACTTTACGCAATTGAGGAACAAGAGGGAGAGAAGGTGGATGAAAAGGGGTGGAAGGGGGATGGTGAGCAAAAGAGGATTTCACTCATCGAATAACAAATATTTTCGGTCTCCATTAAAGCTTGATTTATATTTATTTTAAATCCTTTTCATTCAAATGTCGGTGAAAGATTGTCGGGGATGAAAGGGGTTGAAAGGGGCTGAGGAGGTAAAGAAATCGATTCATACATTTTTCACCCTTATGGGATAATCACGGAAGTGATGAATGGACATTCAATGAGCGCAAAGAGGTTGCGCAGTGGGGGGCGGGGGTGTCAGCGGGGGGAGGCTTCCGTTTCCGGCGCCGCTCTTCGTTTCTTCGCTAATGACTTTGATTTACGGTTGCCAAAGATTTAATAACGGTTTTTTCAATGGCGCTGCCACCCCCAAGCCATGCTTTTCCCCGAAAGGAAAGGGCTGCAATGCAATGGCTTTTGGGTTTTGCCTTTCGTTTTATTTGGGTCAAAGGTCGCGTCCGCGTTCATTTGTTGTATTTTAATGGGGATTTCCTCGAGATTTCCAAGACGTGACTTGGAGGAAATTGTGCTTCTCCAACTGCGGTGAAATGAGATTTCTAAAAGATGGGGGGCTCTCACCAACCCCCACGGGTCGCATTTTCCGAATCCTATTTTTGCAAATTTTTCCATATCTTTTTTAGAAATGGATGACAATTTTTTAAATCTATTTTTAGACACCCACTTATAAAAGTCCGTTCTTATAAAATTCATTTTTATAAACCTCATTGTAGAAATCTATATTTAGAAATTTATTTTTGGAAAATATTTTTCAAATGAAAAATTGAGTGTGAACACATTTTATGCTCGATTAGTAAACAGAGTGAGCATTGGGAGAGAAGAAAATCTCCCCAAAAAATGGGATTGTTGTATTTTTTTGAATGCGAACATCGCCATACGTGATGTCGTGGCAGCAGAAGGAATTACATATTAATATCTAAACCCCGAATCGGTGTCACTCATGCACGTGACGGTTTCCCAACGACTGCATCTCAAACTACAAAAATTCATGATATTCGATAGCGAAGACTCACTCTGTTGTTTCCTTTTCGTGCTGGAATATTAATGTTATCCAAAAAGCGAAATTCCCATTGATTCGTGCCACTTTTTTCAGCAGAACTCCTTTTCTCTCTGCGTGAGGATTTTAAATACCCTCTCGCTCAATTTCACTTTAATAATTTAATCATTGGTACTAACCCTTGCATCCTGTAGGATTTCTAATTTTTCATTTCAATTAAGCTCTCATTATGGCTGTTGCTAACGATGGCACAGTGGTCATGACTGATGGGGAAAGACGGAGGGAATGGAAAAATGGATGAAACGAAGTTTAAATTACAAAGTTAATTTACTTACACATATTACAACCGGAAATTATGTCACACGGCACTTACGAATATTGCAGGAAAAAAAAGAATCAAAACTAGGCTGATTAAAGACCGACCGTTGAGTGCTGCGGTGAGTGAGCCTTATGAGCCTTCCCATAAGTTAAGAATGTGCGAGATTGGAGACCCGAGAAAGATCTTTCCATAAGTTAAATATGTAGAAGTTTCTAGAAGGTTTGACAGAGTTCGGAAGATGACCAGCTCCTTCCGCGGCTCGTTTTTATGACAATTTTTTTGCTCCTCTCCTTCCTTTTCTGTTTAGTGGTGTTCCGAACAGCTGTGCTATAAGTACATATGTGATTACACTCAAATGTTCTTTTGGAAATCATAAATTAAGTGTCATAGAGTCAGCCAAGTTGAATTCAGTTTGACTGACAGAGTAATTGTGGTCTATGGTTGAAAATCCTGCTCGAAAACCCTCTGTTTCAACCTGGTATTCTGATTATAATTTGCAACACCTACAAAATGTGATTGGATTAATCATATTCTGGACAGGTTTTAGATTAAAGATGATCAAGCACGAATGAATGAGCGGTTAACGTGATGCTAATTTCCCGTGGCCTTTTCGAAGAACACTGCGGATTGTCGGAGTAATGGCGTCATTGGGAAATGAGAAATAAGTTTTTTGGGCACCGGTTCAGGAAGCAAGCGCAAAAAGCGTAATTTAATCACAGATCGTTCGATGGGGAGGAAAGAAAAGTGAAAGTGGGCGTTGCAAAGCCTTATCCATCATTAAATTGAATAGAAGGTAAGTAAATAAGAAAATTAAGGGCGCTGAGATATAAATCGAATAAAAGAAAATGGCCGTGTAAATTGCTTTCCTGATTATCTAGCTTTCAAATTGTTTTTTTTGTTGCCTCCGTGAATTTATGAACCGAAAGGGGTGAAATGGGAGCTTTTGGATCATTGGGGAAGTGAAAATGAAATGAGAGTTTGTAGGGAATTCCTTCAAAACAAGCCTTTCCGTCGGGGAACAGAAAGAGTAAAAAAGATTTTACTTGCAAAGATCAATATGGGAGGCATTGTGCTTAGCCTCGGGGAGCTTTTTTTTAAATTTATTTGTGCTTTAAAAAACAATTTGAGGTCGTTAGGTATGCCTTTTTGATTTAGTCACAAATGTACATGTTGAAGTGGTTCAACCACTTTCGAGGCCAAAACTACGTCAACACAGAAAGGGGCGGTAACCCCTTAGGATAGGGGTGGCCAGTTTAGTCGAACGCTTTTTATAAAAAAAAGGTCTTTTTTCACTTGTTGATAAAAGCGAACTCTAAGGGATGACAGATGGAGAGGGTGAGGGAGGATTCCGATTTTGACATTCCCTAAAGCTTGTTATTGTCTTTCATCGCATGCTTTCGATGTGTATCAGCCGATACAGCAATGGCCAAAATGGCGCCCTTCCCAGCTCACAATACTTTGGAAGACAAAGACAACTCGAAATGAGATTCAGTGATGCAATGGGGGTGGCAACTTCATTTCTACTGACGATTAGCATTCGATGGATTAAAAATTTGAGACACATCAAACGCAGGTTCCCTTCGGCGCTCCCACATAAATCATTTTCGGATCGACCCCCAAACATCACCTACAGACTCACCCACTTCCTGTGTTTCCAGCAAACTCCATTTTTCTCCAATCCGCCACCCGCTGTAATTTTTCATTTTAATCAGCCTCTTCGTTAATCGAATCCTTTCATAACTTAAATTCTCCTCCGAAATTCAGTGATTAACAAAAGCGCCATCGCACGGCTAAATGGAAACGGTTTCGGGCTAATTGCAAGGAGAAAGAACGTCTGTTTGAATTTTTACGGGGCGACATGACGAGCTCCGACCTCCTTCAACCCCCCAGTGTTCCACCCCTCACCCTCGAATCGTTTCCATGACATTTTCCCCGGATCTGCGGATCCGGCAATTGAATTAACTTCAAAGGCATTTTCGAATTCTTCAGGGGGATTTTGTCTTCCCTGGATTTGGAAATAGTACTCGCACCCCCGCGAGCCCTTTCAGGGGCATTGTCAATAACAGCCGACATTGATTTTCAAAAACTCGACAAGGGTGGAAGGGAAGGAAACTGTTTTCCTTGCATCCCTTTTCCGTGGCCGGAGGTGAAAAGACGGGTAAAGTAAGAAAAGTAAGGAAAATACGGAGGGGTTCGGGATTAAGAGATAAAAAACGCGTTAGGGGTTGAGAACATGTTTAGGCCCTGGCATAATGAAAACGTTGGGATGCAGATGGCTCGTGAATGCAGAAGACTCGCCCCCGCCCCGTGGGGCGAGGGTGACAGGGAGAGGAAGACTTGAGGGTGATGGATCGAGACAGAATGAGTGATGGGGTTGAAGAGAGCCAGGTTTGATGTATGTTTGTCTGTAATTTAAAAATAAAAGTTTGAGAGTTTGTGAAAGTAGATAAAGCAGTTAATAAATGAGTAAATAATTAAATAATTAATCTCTCTATCGCTTTGCCTTTTCTCTTCGCCAGTTATAATTTTATTCTATATCTTTTTATTTTTGTATTATTTTATCTTTTAATCTTATTATATGTGCATTTTCATGTATAAATAATAAATATAATATTTCGCAACTGAGATTTCATAACTCCAAACCAATCGTTTCGAAATGGAATGTTTTGCTAAAATTCCCTCGGCGCATCGCCTTGGCAACAACCCGAAAACAAAATCTTTCTTCCCTCATCTCATCTTAACGAGCAGAAATGGAGATAAACACCCGATGGAGATAAAATACCTCGAGTGTTCGTTGAAGCCAAAGCTTCCGCAGTACGAGAAGATACGGCCTTCATCTTCTCCAAAGTCAACAATCAGAGAACTGCCGGGTTGAAAGTCTTAGGGTGGGCCTTGTCGACCCCACGGGGATTAAGGGGGTTGATATTTTCATTTTGCGAATAACCCACCCCCGGCGAACGCCCCTCATTTTCACTACACAATGAGACGCCTCTTAATTCAAAATGGAGGTTCCCGCAGTCTGCGATTTGATTTTTCCTTCCGACCGCTTTCACTCGCTTGCGTGTTCCCATTTCGAGAGGGTGCTATCCAAAGTTCTCCCCCCAAACGAGTCGACGTGAACCTCCCCCTATTCAGTCTGAATACGGAATTCAGACAGTTCTTTGCATGAATTTCCGTGGAAGAGTTGTTATGTACGGGACGTAACCGACAGCTTTGAAGGCTTCGTCTGGTTCTTGAGGGACTCGGGGGGAGTGATTTTCATGCAAGACGAAGAGGTCCTCCAGTGCCGGGAGTAGCCGGGAAGGTATCGAGCGGTTCATCCCCCGGGAAGGAAAGAAAGAGAGGGAGAGGGTGGTCCTGTGTAAACCACTTCCGAAGTCCTCATCGGTTTCCGCGTCACGTCCCGAAGGCGGATGAATCGATTGGCAGCCAACCAAAGAACTCAGGAAAAGCTCTTAAAACTCTCCTTTTTCCGCGACGTTCGGAAGATGGAGGAGAAGATAATGAGGAGAAATTAAGAGAGGAAATGTGTGCGAGGAGATAAATCAGCCGGAGGTGACACCGAAGGGGAGGGCAGCGAGAGTGTTCTTGGGTGTGATTATTACACCCTCTTGGCGAAAGCCAAAAGAAAAAGGATGAACTCACTCTGAGCTGAGCTGTTATTTCCCATTAGAGAAGAAGAAGTTGGTGACGCGGTGGCAAACAAACAGATGTGCAGGCCAAACAGATTCCCAATGGAAACTTCTGGAAATTCTCTGTTTACTCCGGGGAAATGTAAAAGTTGCCAAAGACGTCACCTGTTTTTAATTTCAAAACAAATCTTCTTCTCTGAGTCCCACTTAATGGTTGAATAGTATACGAATAGTCGAAGCCAAACTTTTATTCGGCTCTGAGGAGCTTTCGAATTAGAAGAGCGAATCAGCGCTGTCTGAGCTTTCCTCAGATTGGTTCCTTTATAGTGAATCAGTCCCCATGTACCCCCGAGGTGCCTGTTGTTTACAAACATTTGAGCAAAGAAAAAACACTGAAGAAGGAACAGAAACAGCAAACAGGCACAAGGAGTGAATAGAACAATCCCTTCCTCGGGGGAGCCGACGCCCCCTTTTTTATTTCCGAGAGGGAGGAGAACCCCTCAACGCCAAAATTATTTTCAGAGGAGACCATCAATCACTCGATGAGGCAGACTTGGATGTTATTAAGGGAAAGGATTGAATCCATCAAACTTGAGCACCGCCGGGCGCCCCCACTTCAGAACGACCATTCTCTGGCATTCAGAACAAATAAAAATGGTCGGGTCGTCTGCAAAAGGTGGTAGGAATTTCTTGTCAACAAAATAAACTCTCTTGCATGGTGTCCTTCGGTATTCCCGGGCAACCCCACCGGGAACTCCTGTCAACCCCTAAAACGAAAATATATTTCACATCGTTCATGTTCCTCGAGGGCGGCCATTTAAACTTCAGTCCCCCGTTAAAGTTTGTATTTGCCAAAGCTGTTGGAGCAGTCTTTGCTTCCCCCCCCCCCCTCTACTGTACCTTCTCAGCCTCCCTCGCCCCGAGGATATCCTCTCGCAATGGAGACTGTGAGGTCCCTTAGGGCCAAAGGGTGGTAATATATAATATGCTGAGTAAAATGACAAACTGAGCTCGGACATCCTTCCTCTTGGGAAGAGGAGGCACAGGATGGAACCCTGACATGCCTACCTGTTCTGTGAATGGCCAGGACAAGCGCCAGCATGATGAGCGGTTCGTGCAACCCCCTGGCACCACTTGTCATTTCTTCCCTTGTATCCTTGCACTTCTCACATCCGGCCACTTTGCACTTTATCTCCGCACTTGAGCATTTTATCTGCTTCCGGATTGCCTGAAAAGAGAGGAGAAGGCGTCAACACTTTTGTGAATCAAATAAATAAAATAGTATACCGTTCTTTAAAATATTAAATATAATATTTATATCACTCTATTTATATTAATTTTGTATACTTAAAATAAATAATTAACTAAAAAACTTTAGTAAATAAATTACATGTATAAATGAGATAAATAAATTGATAAAATATAATACTTAAATAATATAAAAATGCAACAAATAAAATAAATAAATAAATAAATAAATAATTGAGAGGATGTTTAAATATCCTATATTTATATATAATTGAAGTGTCAGAAGTGATAGTATTCTTCAATCTCTTTCGATTTGCCTTAAGGCGTGATAAAATAAATTTAACATTATTATACTTTGAAAGGATCTAGTGCTTATCGAAAGGGTTGTTTTCCAGGCCCACCGGGGGGTAGAAATTCAAGAAAAGCGTTCAGGAAACGATTGCCAAACAGGGATGGCGCCAAGGGGCGAAAGGGGCGAATCTGGAGAGGGAAAAACAATTTCCTCTGCGCTTTTTCATGGCGGAAAGAATTGCCTTCATAGCCGTGACACGAAAACTTTAATTCTAAACAATTTGTCTCACTCTTTCTAAAAACCAGAAAAAACCTTTTGTTATTTTGCTTTCGCTCCGGGGGGAGGGGGGGAGCACGGAAAGAGAGGGGAGAAAGGGGGAACAAAATGAAGGACTTTTCCGCGGTCACTGACGCCCCGAGAAAGTTTCATCTTTGAATTATTTTTAAACTCTTTTCACTTTTGAAAAACCTCCAAAATCAGGAAAGTAGAAAAAAAGGTTAAGGGGGGCATGGCGGGGGGGGGACCCACTTTCGAAGACCAATCGATGAGTTCCTTTAATTCGAATCCCCCCGAAGAAGTTTAACTGGGGGACGCCGTTTGTTGTCCCCCGATGATGTATAGCCCTCCGCATGACACGACAATATTAGTCGTCTCCTCAAATTTGATTTATGGCCTCCCATATTTCACACCTATTCAGCCCCTCCCCGCTCGGGGGGCGACGGGGGCCGCACCCAATTAACCGCACCCCTTAATTTCTTCTTGCGAGGACATTGTTTACTCTTTTCACCAGCCCTGATTAATGACTGGGGGTTGTTTTTGTTTATGTTGGCGATTAAAAACAATCTTAATTTGAGGGTGGGGGCGAGGGGCGGAACGAGTGCGAGTGACACTGATCGAGGCTTCAGGCGGCTAATAATCAATACAAGAGTGTGAAGCAGGGAAAGGACAAGAAAAAGGGAAAACAATGGAAAAGGGGAAAACAAGAAAGTAAAAACAAGGCAGGGAAAAAGGTAAAATCGGGGGAATTCTTTTTAACAAAAAACGGGATAATAGTTATATAAGGAAAAAGTCTAAAATAGAGAAAAATGAAAATGGGGAAAATCTCTGGGGAAAATCAGACATTTCGTAGCAATTTAACGTTACAATGTTGGTAATAAATGTGCATTATTTCAAATATATAAAATGAAAAGCAAAATACGATGCATTGTGACCTCTTCTGCCCGTCAGGGTGTTAAAGTAAGCAAACTAAACGAAAGTATATAATCCACGTCTTCCAATATTTGCACCGGACAACCTTACCAAGACATTATAAGGGTTCTTGAGAAAAGGCTCGAGTGCCACCCTCTTCGGCCAAGAGAATAGTTTCTCTGCTCTCAGACCGAAGAACCCATCAACTTCAGAGAATCCAATAAATTTCTCTCAAGCCTCTCCGCACACTTTCATCCGCTTCACGAGGGAGGAGGACATCTTAATTGCGACCTCCTCTGTCGGCCATCTCTCAGAGGACGTCTGGGGATGTGCACAGCCGGTTGACACCATACCAACGCATGGCATTACTCTTGAGTAGAACTTCTCTGCAGGTAGTGATGGATTTGGGGGCAAAAGCTGAGGAAAGAGGGAGAAATGGGGCGTCCAGGGGTCAGAATGACCTATTAGCAGTAAGGCAAAAGAGGGAGGAGTAGTTGGAGGGTTGAAAGTTGGCAAACCCTTAAGCGGCAGAGAAAGGCGAAAGTGCGCCAAGTCTGAATCGCTTTTAGATTTAGATATTATCGTGAGAGTTCTCTGAGGCAAATTAACAGCGAACGTTATCGACATGGAAACGAAATACTTTTCCGCCATTAAACGAAATTATTTTCGGGAAATAAAGCTCGGTTTTATCTGATCTTTTCAAGGGTAACGTTTTACATCGAAATCGAAATTGCAATAACCGTTCGCTCCGGATGCGCCATTTTCCCAGCGAACGACATCTCCTGAAAAGCTGGCGCCGAACGGGGTGAAATTTCAAATTTTTTCTGGAATTGCTCACGATTTTATTGAATTTATGTCGTTGGTACGATGGGGAAAATCTTCGTTGGCTGCGCTGGACAGAAACGTCTCCGCTCCACAATTGCTCACAAAAAGGAAATAAAAGGAAACCTTTGGTGGAGGTTAACGAGTGTCTTTTCCTCCAGAAACATTTTCCTGTGATAGCTTTCATCCCTGAAATGCTTCACCCCCGAAAGGCGCATCACTTGACGCAATCTAATTCCGCATTCATAAATTTGAATCCAAACTCACCCCGGCCGCGATGAGCTCATTTTTTACATCATCTAAATGCAGATTGTCGGGGAATGCGATTCCCTCAGGAGCCCCCTCTCCCCCCCTTCTCACCCCCTGCCCCCGAGGCAGGGATGCTTTGAGGCGATGGTCGGAACCCCTCTGAAATTGTTGGGGTGCAATTCGAGCCCTCAGCGGAACTGAAACGGCCACGATTTTTGTTTTTCCTTTCCCTTTTTCCCTTTTTGCTTTTCTTTTTCCTTTAACTTTTCCCTTTTTCTTTTTCAAGTAATAAAAAACCGAGTTGGAAATCGTTAAACGAAGCGATAAACTCAAAGCAAATTCTCGACACCGCTTCATATTGTTAACATTCAGTTAAAGGGTTTCAGTTCGGCTCTTTAAAACAGAATTTGCAAATGATATAATAAAAACTGAACACATATCGAAATTATAAGAGTATGTCATATAAAATTAGAAATTAAATAATCAAACTAATTATTAATCAGAAATTCAATTTACTCTAAAAAGGAAATACTAAAAAGTTAGCAATAAGAGTAACTTTTCAGACGCAAGGGAGTGTTTCAGTGTTACCAATTCTCGCCCTAAGAAACCCCTAAAATTAGGGCGAAATTTCCACGTGAGCGGCCCTCAAATGTTCAACTATAAACTGCGCCCTCTAGTTGTAGGTTTTTGGTGACCAATGAACGGCTGTCTTTTTGCGATGATTTCCGAAGTATTCCGAATGGAACCGAAGTTCCGGACGGACGGACGGACGGGCGACGTTCACGCAAGTGTGTAGCTTCGGCCCTGCGAAGAGCTTCGGCAGCAAATTAATCAATCCATCAACCTGCCGGAATCAATTTTCGTTGTGAACTCGGGAAACTTTTCCGGGGGTGGAATCCTCCCCCAAATGAAACCCCGCACGGGCGAGGGCAGTGCAACCTTTCGTGCCTTTCGAAGAGCGAAAGGCCATTCGCTGATGTTCTCTATTCCCCCCATTCCACCCCAATTTATACGATACGCTCTTCAACGTCAGATTTAACTGCAAATGGGGGAACACGTGAGGGGAGATAAATAAAAAGCGGAGATATAACGCAGAATAGATAAGCTATCTTTAGATTGGGCGTTTTATCTGTGACGGTCTGGTCAAATTGAAAAGGTAATTTATTTGTTTTCTCAACAGGAAAAAACCAAAATGAGAAATAAATAAAGTAAGCCATGTATCGGATTGCTTTTTGAAAAAAAGTGCCAAAAGGGACATTTCGACCCTTCTCCCCATTGAAAATACTGCGTAAATATCAAACGATAATGGCGCTACAGCGAAATTTAAGTCTAAATTTACGGGTCAAATTGACCCTTCCTCACTAACTAACATTCCCTTCATTATGTTTAAAAATATTTTTTGGATTTTAAGAGAAAAACATACTTTTACAAAAATTATTATAAAAATAATTACATAAGTTAAGTTTTTTATAATAAAAACTTTAATTAAAGGTTATAGTATTTGTCTGAAAGTTTTATCATCCGCGACTCATTCAAATTTAAATTAAGTGTAATTACTATGTTAAAAGGCATTAAAATTCATTTATTCAGTTCGTAATTTCTTGTCGTTCATTTACGAGGATTCTATGATGAATCACCGTTTTGTGTTTTATTAATAGTTATACAGTATCTGTACTGTATAATGTGCGTCAGCCTCATTTGGAGCGAAATGCGCTACAAAAAATATTATAACCACAATGTGGTTTTCCGCTCGTGGATTTTTTCACAATTGTAAACCGGTCTCTGTTTGTGAAAACCCCAAATGGAGAGACACCGCTAATAATTCCACCCTTCATTTCCATTCTCTCACAAAATTCAATCGCTCCGAAAACTTTAAAAACTTTTCCCTCCCTCCCATCACCCCCGTGTGCGCGTCCACACCGTCAACCCCCTCAACACCCCCTCCCACATCAGACACTCACAGTTTTCCTTCCAGACAATGCCCATCTCCTCACGTCACCATTTGTCCTCACTCGCACCGAGCCGAGTTCACTGTCCGGAAGACTGTCACCGCACACCACCGCACACCACCGCGCAACACCACACACCACAGCACACACCCACCGGCGGCCGACGGGCGACTAGAGGACCTCGTCCCCCGGGACACGGGGGACACAACGCGGTGGCCGGGAGTGGGACATAACACCCTAATGGGGCAATGAGAGCAGAAGCGCGAGGAGAGAAGTCGTGAGGCGTCGGCTGCGAGCGCCCGGGAACTGAGAGTTGGGGAGTGGGGCATCGATTGGGAGTGCGAGTGCGCGAGTGCGGGAGTGCGCGAGTGCGGGGGGTTAGGCAGTGTGAGGGAGAGAGCCTTTCCTGGAGGAACGTGTCGCTTCTGTACAAGAACATGTTCGACTCTGAAAATAATTATATAATGATTTTCGCCTGTGGAATCCATTTGGTTTCTTTTTTTTATAACACAGACAACTTGAACTAAAATACATAACGCATTTATTTACTTTAATAAATAAATTGCAATTACAACAAAAGAATAAGGAACTGAAAATGGAATAGAATTATTAGAAAAAAGAAGAGAATTATGAGAAAATAAAAAAGGATAATTTATATGAAAAGACAGAAGAGAATAGATTTATGAGAAAGAAGAGAAAATAAAGAAGAAAATAAAATAGATGGAATATAGGAAAAATAAAATAAAACGTAAGAGTGGAAATATGAGAAAGGAGAATAAAATTATTATAAAAATTGAAGAGAATAGAAAAGGAAAATATTTCAGAGCAAAAATGAATAGGAAAGAGAGAATAGAATTTTGAGAAGAAAAAGAAGAGAAATTTATGAAAAAATTTAAGTTGAGAATATATTTTTTGAGAAAAAAAAAGATTACTGCGGAAAAATATAAAATAGTCAATAGCTTAATTATGCTTTAATTTTTTCGTATTGCATTTTTTTCTAATTAGGATTTTTTATTATAATATCATATTTTAGGAAAAAGTTACAAACAACAATACTAAATTCTTGTAAAATATAAAAAAATTAATTTCCAGGTACAACAATTCATTATGAGTTTTTATCTTAAAAATGGCGGTTTTCACAGCTAAACAAACAAGGTGGCTTCTTCCCGAAGCAGGATGGGCACAGACTCTGCTCATAAATGGCGTGCAGCCATTTCCAAAAACAAAAACGTCTCCCATATTTAATAAAAAACACATATTTTACGAGTAAACAGCATAAACGCTTGCCAAAATCAGTTAATTTTGACATCGGCCATATTCTTCTTTATTTATTCACCCATTTCCCTTCCTCTTTTCACTATCGCACCCCCCGACTCTCCCTCTCCGGATACTCCTCCCTTGCGCTCTTCAACCCCTTCAGCACCCTGTGCCTGGAGAACGCCACCGACTTCCTGAACTCCCTGTCCGTCCCGTGCACCCAGTCCAGGATGCCCAGCACCCCGAAGCAGTTGGTGAACCTAAAACACAGTTTCATTTTCAAATGATTACGGGCAACAGCTGCTGTCCTTTGCTAATTAATAACTGTTGTGAAAATTTAGCCGTTGATTAAATGGCGGAGACATTGTCAGCGAGACAGTGTTTACACTAATTAACAATATAATGGAAAGTGGGATCACTTCGATCAATCAATGAGGCTTTGCAAATTCTCTGAAGACAAATCGGCACTTACTTGAAATGGTGAAAGTCATGGGCTTCCGATGAAGGCATGAATGGGAAGTGGTAATCCGAGTGCTCGTTCAGGGTGAACGCGATGGCCAGCCCGAACCACAGCCACCCCGTGAACACGTGACTCTTGAGCAGAAACACCCCCAAGAAGGGCGGCAGCAGGTTCGACACCACGTGCTCCAGGGGGTGCGCGTAGATGGCCACGATGGCAACAGGCGCCGTCCACTCGTGGTGCTTCTTGTGGATGTACTTGTACAGCCGCCTGTGGTGGAGCACCCTGAAACAGCCACGTATCACCACTCGCAGCACACCCCCGCCCCGCTCTCCTACCTGTGCGAGTAGTAGAAGGCCACTTCCTCGACGAGCACGCACACGACGATGTCCAGGACGGTCTTATAAAAGGGGGGCAACTGCCTAGGAGGGGGACTGCCCCTCTTCACCATGGCGAGCCCCAGCCAGAGGGACAGCGGCAACGTCACCACCACCTGGTTGAACAGCACGAGTCCCAGGATCTGAAAGCCCAGGCATTAATCGGCGGAACTTCGCCCCGAAGACAGCTTCGTTGCACCCACCTTACGCAGGCTCTGCAGCGTGAGAGGTTCATTTGCACCCTGCTGGACTTTGTATTTGCGAAGCGCTTTGGGTTTGTTTGTCAGGTCGAAGAAGGTGTAAATGCTCCCCACCGTCCAGTAGGTGACCATGAGGACGAGCCAGGAACCTGAAACGAGGACGGGGAACTCTCACCCATGCGATCGATTGTGATTTTGTGGGGAATGGCTCACCGATGGACCAGAGATGGGCAGGGTCGTCCCCGACGCGGTCCAGCAGCAGATTCCATTGTCTCTGTCGGAACTCCCCAGCGGAAGTGTAAGCAGCGTCGAGGAGGCGAAAGGCGTCGCTGCGAAAGGTGGACGAGAGGAGCAGTGATAAGGCGAAAATGGAGAGTGTTGCCGCCGTTACTGCCACTGGTGCAGCGGACATGTTTGTCGACAGCTGTTTGTAAAAAAATGAAAATGAGACATTTTTGTTGCGGCGATCAAATACATTTGTGTGGAAATTTATTTGCTTTCGATGAATTCGAAAATTAAGAAAAATTATTGTATCTTAAATGGATTACCATTTGCCTTTTTACCTTTTTGGTCTTTTCCGCCATTTTCTCTTTTGTCTTTTAACTATTAATATATATTTCTTTCTAATACTATTATTAATATATATTTTTACTATAATAATATTTAAATAATTAAATTACAAAGAGTTTAAATGTGATTAATGTGAACGAGGAAAAATTTTCACTAAGACAAAAATCTCAGTGAGACTCTAAAGTCCATAAATGACGTGCACTTATACATACATACAAAAAATGTAGTGCGAAAAAGCCACTCTCAACACAAAACCCATCTAATGACTGCAAAGTCCTTCGCTGACCCTCCATTGGAGAGATTGGCCTAAGCGACTAGCGCCGGGATACGCGTCCACAAAAAGCCAAAACGGGCCAAAAGGGGCTCATTCAGAGTTAACAGTGGTCGGATGTGGGTCTTCTGGGATGGCAGAATTTAGAGGAGTAAGCAAAGCTCTGGGAATGGCGGCCGGTCGAAAGGGGAGCGAATGAGGGAAAAGAGTTGAGCGGAGGCGCCCTTTTTGCCCGATGTGTTCGAGTGTTTTGCCTTATCGCAAAACAAATCAAATGGGGCACTCTGAAAATCGTTTCAGTTTAACTCATTTTTGAAACGTTAGAGATAAAGGATCCAAATGAAAAGCTAATTTACTCATTGTTCACATAATTCCCAGCAACACCCGAAATTCGCATTGTTTATCACCTCGCAATATATTTGGCAACAAAAGCGGAAAAAACAACCACGAAAATCACTGCGAGAAAACATCCCTCGGATTCTTTAAGGCATTCAATCAAACATTTCATTAACTTTCTGCCCTATGACTTATGTGCATAAGCATTTACAACACGAAAAAGGGACAAACCAGACTGTGAAATAATGGAGTTTATACACTGGCAGGCCCTGACCTAAGAAAGAAAAGACCATTTACAACATTTATTTGTTTCCATTATTAATTAGCTCCTGTTTTTTAAGGCATTTGATGGCTTTCGGTAGAATTTATATATATTTTAGAAAATCTTTGATAAGTTCAGCAGACAAATCAAATATAATTCAATATTATTACATTAGTAGAGGGAATAAATGGCCGCTGCATTATATTATTGTGTTTTTATAGAGATAAAAAATGATCCGATAATATTCAGATAAAAAAAGTCTTATTAATTCAATTGTAATATTTTTTTGTCATAGATTTCCCACTTTTCTTTTCTGTCATTTTTTCTTTTTTTATTTTCTCTCTTTTTTGATCTCCTTTTCTTATTCTTTCCTTTTTCCTAAATCTTCAATTTTCTTTTGCCTCCCTTTTCTCTTTTTTAGGAATTAGTAGCATTTTAAAAATTGTTCATAATATTTCATGTTTTTTTACATTTAATGGCAAACAGTCATTTTGACCGGTCCTGAATGTTCGAAACAGAAATGCCTTAAACTGCCTTAGAACGAGAAAAACGATTATAAATAAAAAAGTCGCCCAGGGGTCAAAATGACCACTTTGGCTATGTTCAAAAGTGCACCTTTAGACAGTCAAACAGCTTTCATTTTTTTCTCTTAATCACCCGCAACAGTGAAACGTCTCTTGGGGGAAATTTTCAGGAATATGAGAAAGTCGAAGGAAGACACGTTCAGAATCTTTTATTAAAAAGACAATTCAACAACTCGTAAATAAATTAAATGAGAATTTATTTAACACCGAAGAGCTGATGAGAACAGAAGAGAAAACGAAAAACTAATAAAGGACAAACAGTTCCTGAGACGATTTTATATATAAAAGATAACACATATCACTAATCATTTCTCACCTTTGTAGATTGTATCTTCCGATAGAAATTAAGCACTCATCGCCGACTTTTGGCCATTGGGCGAAACCTTTTCAAATGGAACATTAGCGAATAATTTTATTACACCCGGAAGAACCATTCGACAAACGTTCCTATATTAAATAAATGACGATATTTACACTCGAACGGTAACACTTGCACTCACTAAGCTTTACAGTGAGAGGATGCGAGTGAATCACTCGATTAGGCCAACCGGCCTTGAGTGGCCTAATTCACGGCCACGGAGTTCAACCGGCCGCCATGCGCGTTCATATACTCTATGGCCTGGCTATCTCTCCTTCTCCCTCGGGACGTCGGGCACGAGTTCCCGCGCCGACTTGAATCCCTTCAGGATGAAGTGTCTTTTGCTGGCGAGGGATTTCTTGTAGCGGGCGTCGGTCCCGTGCAGGCCGTCGAGGATCCCGAGGAACCCGAAGTTGTTGTTGTAGCTGAAAAGAAGTGAGCGGTTAGCTGAAGATGAAGGTCAAAATGTCAAAGAGCAACATTATCAACTATGATTGCGCATATTTGTTATTTTACTAGCGAAAAATTCATTTGACGAATTAAAAGATTTTGTCATACCTGAAAGCCCCATGAAGGGTCATTTTGACCCCTCATATACACTTTAAGCAAAAACGATTCTTTTATTATATGAAATAAACCTTTTCCTTTGTTTCCTTTTGCTTTATTCAATATTTCATTGAGTTTGTCCTTTTTCAGATGAAAACCCTTTTCGTTTCAAAAATTAGCAACCCGCTTGTTTGTTCTTTCATTCCCGGATACTTTAAATAGCCTTCACTTCAGTCATTTGTTCAGTTTGTCAGCAGTGCTGCATTTTTGCTAGTCGATATCTGAACATGTCATTGACGAAACGAACCCAAGCGGTGGAAGTTGATCTTCATGGAAAGTGAGTAGTGAGAAGATTCAACAGAACATGAAAAATTTGAAACGGGACAAAAAAGATGAAAAAAGGGGACATATTACTGAAAAAAAATACAAATCTCTCCCAAAGATTGGGCATATCGAACTTTTACATGTAAAATTTGTGTAAAAAGCAGAAAAATTTCCTTAAAATTGTTCTCATTAAATAGCCGTTATATTTTGTAATTGTAAGCTGTCTTTATAGCGTGAGGGGTCATTTTGACCCCTGGCAAAGATCGTATTTTTTTGATGCTCCAATGCTGAAAGTATTAAAATAATCCACGAGTCAAAGTCTGTGAGGAAAATAAGAAGAGAAAACAAAAAAGCCAAAAAATGCACCGTCCATAAAATTTTGTAAAAATTGTAAACTATTTGAGTTCCCAAAGGCGACAGATATATTATCTATTTGAATGCATTTTTTTGAGCTGTCGCCCAAAGCGTTCCCATTCCGTCTTTAAAGAAAAAAACGTTTTAACGTAACGCGTAATACAGAAAACCGTTGACAAAAGACAAACGAAGCTGAGACAAAAACCTGTCGTCATGGCAACCCATAACGGTTGGATACAAACAACAGAATCCGCTTAGCTGCTCAAAGAAAAAACGTTTTCACGTAACGTCTATCGCAAGAGTGTTAGAAGCTTCGTCTATGCGGAGAAGACAAAAAGTGGTTGTCATGGCGACCATAACGGCTAATGCGAGCAATTCAAGGACGTTAGCAGAATATCGCAGAATTAGGTGATTTATAAATTTAATTAAAGAGATGGGAACGTTCACTAATATTGGAAGAGATATTAACATTTAAAATGATTTCAGGAAGGCAGAGTTCATTTTCGGGAAGGTTAATGATCCAGTGACAAACAGCTTCGTCAGCACAGTCAGCACTGTCAGCAGCACTCACCTGTAGTGGTGAAAGTCATGAACTTCGGGGGACGTCATGAAGGGCAGGTGGTAGCCCGAGTGCTCGCTGAGGGTGAACAGCACCGCGAGGGCGAACCAGCTCAGGTACGTGGTGAGGTGGGCGTTGAGGAGGAAGCACCCGAAGAAGATGGGGAAGAGGTTGGCCGCCAACTGCTCCAGGGGGTGGCAGTAGATGGCCGAGATGGCCACGGGCGCCGTCCACTCGTGATGCCTCTTGTGGATGTACTTGTAGAAGGACTTGTGGTGGAGCAACCTGTCGAGGGACATTATCTACTGCTCACTGTCCATCTTTTCTATCTTCTTTCTTTTGCATTCGCACCCATCGCTGCTCTTCAGTTTTCCTCCTCTCTCCTTATACTTCTTCTACCTCCAAATTCCTCCTTTCATTTTAACTACAATCTCGAGTGGGAAGGAAAATTTTCCATGAACAATCACCTGTGGATGTAATAGTAGGAGAACTCCTGCTCCAGCAGAAAGAAGACAAACTGCAGCAACACCCAGTGCACCTCTGGCAGCTGCCTGATCGGCGGAGGACCCCTCCACATGAACAGCTTCCCGCCCAGGTACACCGCCGGCAGCCCCACCACCACCTGGTTGAAGACAACCTGCCTCGCCACCTGAAAGCGCGAATTCCCTTTACACGCCCCGAGGGGTCAGAATGACCACCAACTCACCCTGGCAAGCTTCTCTTTGCTCAGGGGCTCGTTCATCCCCGGCTGAATTTTGTACTTCCTGAGAGCCTCCGGCGTGAGAGTGAGGTCCATGAATGTGTAGAGACCGCCGATGAGCCAGTACTCCACCGTCTGGATGAGGAAGGTGCCTGGAATGATGGGGCTTGATTAGCGCGGGGGTGGTCCCTCAGGAGGGGAGATGGAGCCCACCTGCCACCCAGATGGCGAACTGGTCCTCCCCGACGAGGTCCAGGAAGGAGTTCCAGAGGGACTGTCGAGGGTGGGTGAGGAGGAGGGCGGTGGAGGCGAGGGAGGAGGGGAAGGTTGCGAGCAGCGCGGAGACCCCCATGAGGATCAGCAGAGGGGGTGGTTTGACTTTCCCTTTCCAGGCCATGCCGACTCACGAGTCAACTGGAACAGAGAAAAGCTTTTCTTAGGAATGCTAAACTGTTTCATTAAAACTACTTATTGTTTAAAACGGCAAAGGAAAAACAGTATAAGATTCTTCTGCGAGCAAAGAAAATAGAGAAACATTATGATAAAATGAAAAGTCGGAAAATATAAAAAGGGGAAAGGAGAAAAAATAGAAAAAGAGGAAAAAGAGAGAAAGGGTAACTATGACAGCATCAAACTATTAAAAATATCAGCAAGATGATTTGGTCGTTAATGGCAGAAATAATCTCATGGGAACACCGTTCAGTTTCAAATGTGGAGGAATCAATATCTCAGACACAATTAATGGCTGTGGTATCTTATCGCCGTAAACACCTTTAGGACGGTTGTTGGATTCCTCGTGAACGCGGACGTGATGATCCCGGGTTAAGCACGGGAAGATAATGTGCTTTGCCGTTATCTGTGGGCGAATGTGCCAAATTTTGAAGTCCCCCTCAATTGTGGGGGCCAACAACAACGCCCCTCTTCGTCAAGATAAGTGAGATGAGAATTAAGAGATAAAAAGAGGAAGAAGTAAAAAAGGGAAGAAAATTAGGGTAAAAATAAAAAAGAGGGAAAATTAAGGGAAAAAAGAAAAAGAGAAATGAAAAAGGAAAAAGGAAAAGGAAAATGGAAAAAAGGTAAATCAGAGAAACCCGATAGGATCTCATCCTAACTTCTTTTTCTCATTTATTAAGGGAAGAGGGGATGAAAGACAGAAACGGGGTTCACTACTTAAGCCAACTTCAGAACAATGGCTGCCGGTTTAATGGCGACTAAAAGAAGGAATCCAAACCGGGATTTTATTCACCTCATCAAAGTGTCCACCTCGAGGTGTCATTTTATTCAAAGCAGTGCCACAATTGTCTCCAAAGTAATTCTTTTAATTAATCGAAAGGAGAGAAAAGAAGAGATGGTCTGTCATGTTTTCCGCTCCAAAACATGGACTCACTCTCGCCAGATTGCCTAATAACCCCTTCGCGATTACGTCAGAACCTGAACAAAGCATTGTTCGTCTCACGATGACGCACCCTCAGCGCCACCAGCAGCACCGGTCAACTGCTTTCGACTGCTTTCGACTGCTTTCGACTGCTTTGCAGACAGACGCCACGGCGCTGAGCTGTCGGCAGCAGTGGGTTGTGCTGCAGCGACAGATGGAGGGTGGTGGGAGACTCCGAGAAAGAGTTTAATTAAAGGAATAAAGAGGCACTTACTCTGCTCAGACGAAGAGTTAAATATAGAGAAAATTCATTATCTATTTCAGGCACAGATTCACACTCGAATGAAGGAATTCTGTGAGAAGCCGAAATGGAAAATTAGAAAAATCATAGATAAGAGAAATTACGTTAATTGTATTCTCGTAGGCGCGTTTAATGACTTTTCTCTTGGAGGCGTTTCTACCAAACGCCGGCAAAGATAAGATAAAAAAGAAAACAAGGCGGCCATATTGAACCTGTGTCCCGCCAAGTTTTTTTAACTCTTTTTTTTCTTTACAGATTTCAATCTGTGTACGATTAAGTAATTGTTATTATAATAAGTAATAATCTTTGTAATGATGCGTAGAGGAACGCGAAATATGATTCAGTGGTCAATTTGACCCCTACCGGCGTTCAAGCATTAACCTCACAACAGCAAAGTCGATATGATATTTTTGTTTGGGGAAATCCATCGACTCTTCTTTCTGTTGTATTTAGGAGAATACAAACAGCCAAGTAGCCGAAGGACAGCAGATGGGTGTTTTGTCCTATCCAACATAAAATTAATAATTATAAATCAATCCGAAATAATAAAATTCTAATTTCTTTTTTATTTACTGTTAAAGTGTAATTTCTTATCGCGAAACTCATACAAAGCGTAATACAACTTTTTCAACAATTTCAACTTAATCACACTTATGAATTCGATACTTCGCGAACTTCCGTTTCAACAACGTACCTTCCTAATCATTCGATGTCCTTCCCCATGAGAATAACTTTCCACAGGCATTTCTCAGAACCCGTCCACAGCCATAATGCCGATTAATCATGTTTCCCAACGTGAAATCTCACTTTCCGTCGCTCGTCGCGATTGTTCTTTTTCATTGGTGCAAATCCCAAAGAAGCCAAAGAAGACAGCGTTGACATCTGGACTTGCGACACAGCCTCGACGTCACTCTCCCCCACCAGACAAGAAAAAATCCTCCTCAAAGTGAACCTAAAATCTCCCCGTGGGTTCGCTTATCTTGTTTACCTCTCAATCTGTTAATGCTATCTCATAGGAAACAAATTCGGATGTTCCCCGTCCGATTAACACCAAATCGATTACGTTGTCAGTATTGAAATTCACGGAGCGAAAATTAACCGGCAGAAGATGCGGTTCGCGGCAACCAATAACGTTTTATACTAAAAGCGTTAATATGCCTTTCAAGGTTTCCCCGCATTCACAGGATGGCCGTAATAAGTGAGCGTGCACACCTGACAGGAGCGGAATATCTGTACTCCCCAACCGGGGATAGAGTTTGTGTCTATGGCCTCACAATGCGGAAAAAGGGCAATGAAAAGGCAATACACAATACAGGCACAAAATAACAAATATAGAGACAATGGAAAATAAAATGAAGAAAATATTGAAGAGTGCGAAGGAATAGAAACAATAAATTTACTAATTATAAAAACGAAATACTTGTATTTATCCATTTATACCGTTCAACTCTTATTTAAATTGCAATCAGAATTATTTTAATTATTTAACACTTTATTACATCTAACATTTTATTTAAATAACTCCTCCCTTCAGCTACAACAGGGGACGCACTCTTTTATAAATACTATTTCTGACCTCCACAACCGCTCATTTCGTTATGTTCTCCATCCCCTGGAGGTATTAACCCTCACGAAAAACTTTCAAATACTTCAAGGCTGCCAACCTCAACCATGTTCTCCACTCTGGTGTCTTCTGCTGCTCAGAACAGTCAGAAACATTCACGATTAAAGTATCGTGAAGCTATGTTAGTCTGATTGCTCTGACCACATAGAAAGAGAGAGCAATCTTTGAAATGTTCTTATTATAAACTAAAAACTAATTTTAAGACAAGGTGGTGTTTCATTCTGTGCAACTTTTCATCGAGACTATCATTGGCCGTATGCAGAGTGGAGCTTTCATAATTTCCCTCCATCTTCCAACTTAATTATGAGAAAACATGTTAAGTTGTGGCGAGTGCCTTCAGGGCCGCCGCCCACAGCTTAGGCCCAAATCCTGAGGGTGAAGTCCCAGCTGCCCGTGGAGAGGGCGGTCCCATCGGGGGACACCTGAAGACAAGAGACGCGGTTTTCGTGGCCGTAGAGGAGACTCACTCTCACGCATTTCAGCGAATCCCAAATATTTATGGTGTAGTCGTTGTAACCGGCGAACAGCAAACGTCCTGAAAAATATAGTGTCTTTTATAAATAATTTTCATTTTTTGGTTTGAATGAAAGGTCAAAATGAGCCTTCGGTTACACCCAAATCAAGAAGAAACGAATGGCTCACCGCTGACGGAGAAATCCACCGAGTTTGCACCGAAAATTATGCTCTCTTTGGAATACACAGCCACCTCCTTGTCCGCCCTCAAGTCGAACAGCCGGCACTGCCAACATAAATTCCTTCTTAGCATGGGAAGGAGGGGAGTTGGGCTCATGGGGCAACTCACGGTGGCGTCGTCCGAACCCGTGGCCACGGCGTCCCCGCTGGGGTGGTACTTGACGCTGTTCACGTCGGAGAGGTGTCCCTCGAAGGACTGGACGCACTGCCCCGTCCTCATGTCCCATATGAGCACCATCTTGTCGCAGCTCCCGGAGGCGAAGGTGTTCCCCGTTTCGGACGGGGCCAAGTCCAGGGACATGACGTCCCCATTGTGCCCGTGGAAGCTCTGCAAAAGCTGTCCCGACTCGACGTCCCAGAGCGCGCAGGTGGAGTCCCCACTTCCGGTGAGTATCTGCGACAGGACTTGCCCTCAGTCTGTGGCATTTCGAAAGGAAAGCTCGAGCGTTTACCTGCTGGTCCGAGTTGGGGAAAGTGCAGCAGGACGTGTAGCTCATGTGAGTACCGACCGTCTTCTTCTTGACGGTGACGTCTTCCTCCAGACTGAGGGGGTAGACGGTGACTTTGTTATCGAGGCCACTGTAAAGAACGCAGATGTGAGAGGGAGTGTGGGCGGAGGCGCGAGTGCTGCTTACTCACCCACAGGCGACTAAATTGCCGGAAGGAGCGTAGGCGCACGCCATGACCCAGGTCGTGGGCATGGTGACCGCGTGCTCTTTGTTAGTGGTAAATGCATCCCAAATGATCATTTTACCATCCTAAAATAAACGTTAACCCATCACCAAAGCCAATTCAAGAGAAGTCATCCACCACCAAATTGGGTTGGGATAATATCATAGAACGGCCGGGAGGGGTCAAAATGACCCAAGACCTCTGCGATCCAATAAATCCTGGCGATTTACGAGTGAGTCTCCCCTTGTGATAAGTTGATTATCACACGGGGCAACTTGTGGCACGAAAGCGCGTGCCTCGTGATCATCCCACATCACGCCATGGCCTTCATTTATTTTCTCAGATAAGCGAGAATTGAAAGAAGTGTGAGGGTTGTAAATCTTTAGGGCATTGCACCCCTGGGCAATCAAAGGAAGGACATTCTGGCAACCTTTTGTAATGTTTTCATTCAATGAATTCTATGAATTGGAATTCTGCCAATACAGGACTGTCTTTTCTGTTGCTTATATTAATCACATTATCATCATGACTGTGTTTTATCTTTGTTTCTTTTTCACTTCTGTCTTCTTAAGGGACAGAATACATGGAGCTACAAAACCCAAACAAAAAAAGCAACCCCAAAGCATAAACATGTAATTATTTTATTGCAGTTGTTGTAAAGACTCAGAATATTATTTGGAACAGTTTAAAATACTTATCTCATCTTTCCAAATAATTTTCAATATGAATTAAATCTTTCCCAACCAGTTAAGCCTTCCCAAAACCATAACCTCATGCCCACCAATTTGTTTAATATATTCTTAAAAAGCAAACTGATTCAACAATACCTATAATTACCTTTCAAACCAATAAGCACTCAAAATACTCTGTTAGTATTAATACTTAAATTTAAGGGAGAATATTTAATTTCCTGAGGTCCCTTAATTCTTGTCAATTTATTTGATCTAAAAAAGTTAAGCCAAAGGCTGACTGACTTGTGTGTAAGTTTTACATGCGATTCATTTTGAAACTTTAATTTTTGGTGCAAGCAGTGAGTGTTCATTTGACGAAAGATAATTAAAACCATTCGGAAAAAGTTTTGAACGTACCTGTGAAGAAGAAACCAAGTGTCGTTTATCAGGAGACCAATCCGAACACAACACTTTGGCTTGATGTCCCTTTAAAACTCTTCTCGGTTTTATATTGAGGAAAGTGATCACTTCTAATCGATCCGCCACCGTAGACACTGAAATAAAATTCGTAGGAAAATATAAAATTGTTTGAAAATTAGGAAAGGGTGAAATGGAGAACTCACAGGTTACATCGTTGAGTTTTTGTCTTTCCTCTTCTAATTTGGCTTTGAGAGTTTCCGCTTCTTTCGTCAAAAACTCGACGGTGTCGTTCGATTCAATTTTTAAACCTCCTTCTGACGACATGTCGGACTTTTTGATTTTCTAACGAAATTTTTCAGATATTGATCAGTTACAACCTTTTATTTACAATTAGTCCGCCATTTTTACGCCGCCATTTTAGTTGTCGTCTGCTTCCGAGATGGCGTAAGAACTTCTTCAAAAAAAACATTTTGAAGTTTTGGAAAAAGAACCGCGAAATTTGCTTTTTTTGAATTCGCGCTGCTGTCATGAAAGTTTTTAAAAACTGATTCATTTTTATCTGCTCAAACAATTAGGATAAAAAGAGCTAATTACCATAATTAAAAAAGGCTGAATATAATTAAAATGATCTAAGCAGGAGCTTTTATTACGAATACGATGAGTCTGAGAAATAATGTGCCTCCTAAACCTCAACCTAAACCTAAACCAGGTGAGGATGACATTTTTAGGAATTCATTCAGAGTTGAAGAGATGATATTAAAAAATAATTTCTTCCAGGAGTGGTAAAGGTTGTGCGCGCTTTATATGATTACACGGCAAGATATGTGAGTGAAAATTTATTGTTAATAAATTAATAAATAATTACATAATAATTTTCCTTTCTTTATGTTACAGCCAGATGAGTTGTCCTTTCAGGAAGGAGACATACTTTATGTGTTTGACAGATCTAATCCAGACTGGTGGAAGGCCACTTGTGGCTCAAAAAAAGGCCTTATACCCTGCAATTATGGTAAATTTAAAAGTTTTTCTCTATGAGAGATATTTTTTAATAATTACACATTGTATGCAGTGTTTTGGTAAAAAAAATTTCAGTTGAAGGAACATTAGATGAAATACCAGATCCTTTACATGAAGCTGCCAGAAGGGGAAATTTGCCCTTTCTGAAAGAATGCCTGAGCCATAAGGTTTCAGCAACAGCTCTTGATTCAATGGGGAATACACCTTTATATTGGGCAGCACATGCAGGCCATGTGGATTGCCTTATGTGTCTGCTAAGTGTACCAAATCCTCCTGTAAATGCACAGGTAAAGTCAACTGTTTCTCTCAGATAACAAATATCTATTGGTTTTTTTCAAAAGATAAACAAAATATAAGAGCATTTAGTGAAGGACAAAATAAAAGCATTATTATCACAAAATTGAAAGGTTAAGTAATTCTGCAACAAATCAAAAAAATGAGTAAACAAAATATGACTCATACAAAAGTGAAAGTTAGTCATGACTCAACCTAGTAACTGTTACAACAAAGTTTTTCCCACAGAAATAAATATTGAAAATTTACAGAATCATTTTGGAGATTCTGCACTTCATGGAGCTGCTGCCAAGGGCCATTACACCATTGTAGAAATCTTATTAAAAGCTGGTGCCAAAGCCAACATTGAAAACAACAATAAGGAAACACCTGAAATGTTAGCAATGAATCTGAATATCAAAAACTTGCTGCAGAAATATGCACTGGGCCAATGTGCACTGCATGTGGGTGTGAATCCAGAGGAGTATGAAGATGAATCAGACTAATGTGACATCATCTTATTATTGTGCCTTAAAATAACTGAAAACTGAGAAACAGCAATTAGGTAACCTTTTGGGAGATGCAATTCAGTTTTAATACTTATTTAATAATCATTTAAATTTTTAATTATAAAAATTTATGCATTAATCTATCAGTGGTGATTTTTTTGTTCTTTGGATTTCAAAGTTTTCAATGTAGAAAATACATTTTCATGTTCATCTTTAATTGAACTTTGGGTGGATTTTTCCACTCTCTGTACTTTGATGTTGCTAATGTTCTGTACACAGGAGTAAATGGAATTTTCAACAGACAACAGTCTTATATTGATATAAAAAGTATCACCGCAGCTCGACGTCACTGGCATGCCCATATCCCATAGCAAGAAGCTTCTCCAGGCATTCATTGAATTCATCCACCTCCATATGGCCACCAAAAAACTGGTGAACCTTCTTTATATTAATCGTCTTGACACTCTGGTGCAACGAGTCCACCATGCGACCCACCGCCTTGGAGCAGTGCAGCCCCGTGATCATCGGGCACGACTCCACCTCGCGACTCTCCAGCCGCGTCGAGTTCTCGTCCACCGCCCCCGTCGGCGTCACCTGCGGGGAGAAGATGTCGGGGTAAGGGACGGCCGTCTTCAGCGGCAGGGTGGTGGACATCACGTCCGAGATGCTCGTCAGCCGGAAGGAGAGGTACAGATGCACGAGCTCGCCCACGCTCGAGCACGAGTAGGCCCTGTTGCTGCTGCTGATGCTGGGGTTCCTGAGTCTGGCGATGGGTATGCCTCGGACGGTGATCTTCTGGTAGGAGATGGCGTCGTCGGAGAGGTTGCAGCCGGGGGTGAGCTGGCTCCAGAGGGGGAGGGAGTCGTCGAGGTTTTCGAGAGTGTCCACCAAGTACGACTCCGATGCCATCGGGAAGGGCAGACTCATCGTGGCCGCACATAACTTTTTACTGTAGTAGTTCAAACCGGAAATGAGATCGTACATGTAGTTGTGTTCTTCCCTTAGCCGGTACTTGAGGGTGACCGTGTCGAGGAAGGAAGCCAGGATCGCGGATGTGTGGTAGAGATTCCTGTTGTTGTATATCATGTGGGGGAAATCCGTGGGGGGGCCTAAGCCCCTCCAAGCAGTGGAGTTTGTGCCAATGGGCACCAGGAGACTGGAATTCTCAGTCAGCTTCTGATAGCAGAGAAGGATGTTGATTGTCCTCTTGATGTCGTCCATGGGACTGGAATTCTGGTAATGGCCGGCGAATGTCGGCACAGTGAAGATACTTTTCCCAGAGTACTCATCCTGCAGGTGGAGCAAAATAGCATCAGCAAGTCCAGCAAAGCCATCAGTGGCATCCACCAGGAGCTGAAATCCTTGCAGGTTGTCACACTCCTCCATGTAATTTCTTATCCTATTGACCATGTCATCCTCCAGGCTGTGGTAAATGTCTATTCCAGAGTGGAAAATATCAGTCTTGAGTAAGTTCTGGAAGGTGCAGATGGACCTGGGGTGGTACTTTGTTCTGAGATAGTCACTCCATGTTCGAATGGTTTCACTGAATTTGTAGTCCTTGTGAGCAATGTCCACTCTGTGGCCCCTTTCCATCCTCTCAAGATCTCTTATGAACTCATGCTTCTCAGGGATGGCCTGGTCTAGGAGTGGTCCACTTTCATTGTCTGTGTTTATACTTGGTGATTTGGCTGGGGTCTCCATTAGAACAGGCACATTGGGCATATTCTCAGCTTTGTCCACCAGTATGGCTCTTGGAGTGAACGTCACATGCCCCTGAATAATAAAAGAAACTTTGGACCACTGCCTATTCAAATTATTTCATTATATTATGTAAAGTTTTTAATTGTTCTGCCAAACACAATATTGTTAATGTTAAAATGAGTTTCAATAACATAAAATACTTATTTACCTTTAGAGTTTTCCCCTCTCTAAAAAGAACATCATGGTTTATATCTGATGGATTTCTGGGATCATATTGAAAATAAGATTCCTAAAAAAAGAAAGTTTAATAAATTTTCTTTTCTGATTTTTTTAGAGTACTCGAAATCTTCCCTCAAGTTAAAAAGTATAAAAATAAAAATGTATAACTGAAAGCACCTGAATATTCCACCAATGAGCTCCAATATAGTTGGAGTAATTTCCCAGCTGAAACGTTATAACTTCTTTCGAACTCATGATTTCAGTTATGTTTATTTCAACAACATGTCGACAGGTTCGACTCTCATGAAGCAATGTTACCAAAGTCTTAAAGGTGAGTCCGCATATTTGACGACATGCGGACGAAACAGGATTCCTTATTTGTTAAACTTGCGGGACAGTCAGTGAGTGATTAATCAGATTCGGTGTATTTTTTTTTAACGTGGCACCAGACAAAGCACTTTCGGCGACAGACCTAGACGAAATGTCGTCTGCTTGTCTGCACCAGCGCAGATCGCTTTTGACGAGCCCTGTTTTCACTCCTAGATTTTCTTGTTCAGTCGTTTTCTGTTAGAAATTAATGTGGAAAACCATTGAATAGTCAAATAAAAGACATTTTTGCAAAAATGGATCAGTTATACTCTTGTAGAAATAGCTTATCAAGTTTATTTTGTATTTTATTTGTCATAATCTCAACTGATGCAGGTATGAATTTTTTTTCTCGATTTATCGGTTTTGTGCAAAAGAGAAAAAAACTAATTGAAAACCTTGCGAATGTCCTCGACAGTACTTTTTTGTCTGAAAATTGGATACGTCTTCTGCTTTTTCTCTGGCGGGTTTTTCTGAGCGTTAACGTCTCGCGTTAACGTTATTAGTCTCAAATAGATTTTATTCTCGTAATCAATAAGTGATCGCCCAAATGCTATTTTTGTCTTGTTATGATTTATTCTTTATTGACGTCTGTGCATTTCATTATTATTATTATTACTGCTAAAAAGCAGTAATTTTTATCACTTTGGATGGGTTTTGTTCAGTTGAGGGTCCTAACTAAGTTAAAAAATCTATTCTGTTTGGGTCAATGATTTGAATTTGTTGGTGATATGACAGGTAGCAAATATGCATGTGAATGCAGAAGGTTTGGTGTATTTATGCTTGTGTAATTTTAATGAGGGTGACTCATTGAAAACATAAAATTTTCAAAATCAATATTAATATTATTGTCATCCTTTTGTATGGATCCATTGCCCTTTAAAACACAAAATGAAATGTCTGTTCCAACTTCAGTGAGCTGTTTGCCTCCTGTGAGATAAACTTTGTGAATTAGTGTTAACTAAATCTGCTGTAGAGTAAAATAAATATTTACTTTCTCCAGGGGCAATAAAATGAAAACTATATAAATGATGGGACACATGGGAAAAAACCTTGTGGTGATATTTGAGAAACAAATATTGAAACTGCACAACATAGTAATTGTAGTAGCATTTAAAAGTGAAATACTTTCTGCCAAATGTGATTTATTGTTTCACAATTGGTGCCAATTAAACACCACAGAGGTTAACGTTTTAAGAATTCATTGCATTCAGATATTTAACAAACAACTTGAGAATCCATCCGTGATAGCAATTGCTTTATTTTTATGTATTTCTGTCAAATGATCTTCAGGAGTTTTACAAATTTTAAGATGTTTATAATTATTTGAAAGTAGTCATCCTCTCTGCTATTGGTTGAAACAAATTCAAGATGGCCTCCTCATATGATTTTAGCATTTCTTTCACAAAAATTATGATTTAATGCAAACGCGGGATTTTCTGAGACGAATTCGAGAATATATATTTTACTTTTAGGGGAAATTAATCTTCCAGAATAATTATTTGATCGAGTCATAAGTAAGTTCCGTTTTTCTTGAGGCGTTTTCCGTTTATTTATTTCAAATACTCAACCGTTTTTTCGTTAGCACAGAGTCGCCTTTTAAGTTTGTATCTTTGTGAGCAATCGGTTATCAGCTATTATTCCCGCACTATACATCACAGCTGAACCTTTACATGAGGAATTTGGGAGTTTGGAAAAAAGGATTAACGTATCGTGTGTCACACAAAACCGTTGACTAAAGATTAACGGAAGCTTCGACTTGTTGTCATAGCAACCGTTAACGGTTACACTCAAACAACAAATTCAGTGTCTTAAATTAATGTGTTTAATGGAAAAATTAATTATTTTTTATTAATGCGGGAACATAAAGCGGACATGGAGGAGCACCCGAGAAGAAGAAGGGATGAAAAGGGGACTGAGGGAGCATATGGCGGCCTCCCATTGCTTGATGAGATCCACTAAATTAGGATGGAAGTTTAATCTGTTTCGGTGCCTCAAAGAAACGCGGGCGGAGAGCTTTATCAGAAAGCAAACATTGGCTCGAGTGAGAGAGGATTATTTAATTAGGCTAATTGACGGTGATATATTTTGTGGTTTCTGTATAGTTGGGAGCCCCGTCACGTACGAAGGAGAGAGCATGGTGGTCGAAGGCCAGCCTTTCCGAATCCTTTGTCGCCTCACCGTGTTTGACACGATGAAATGGCAGCGCAACGGGGCGACCCTTCACCCCGACCCCAACACCCAAATTACGCTGACCGAGGACGTGTCGGGGGGGGCGATCATCGGCCAGCTCGCCGTCCACAAGGCGGCCCACAACCACTCGGGGGAGTACACGTGTAGTTCCTTCGGGGGCCCCGGCCACGTGGTCGTCGTCCTGCCCGGTAAGGACCGCAGGGGCTCTGTCGCCTTGGCTCTCATTAACAGTAATTAGTCATTGTTGGCGGTTAACAAGAGCGGCCCTGTGGGGGAGGGCCAAGTATGGCCCCTCCCTCCCACGGGGTGGACTCACCCAGATGTGGTTTGTGAGTGTCCGTGATTAAAAAGTTGTCCGTTTTACTTTTGTTTAGTGCCGTTGTTACCACCATGCTGCTTCTTGTGGCAGCTTAGCACTAATTACACTCGGTTTTACTCATATGCGTTTTGGTAACCCGTTTGCCCCCCATAAAGCGAGGAATGACGGGATCCCCAAAGGAAGATTAAGCATCCCCCAGGTGACGTTGAAGAGGTGCTCCATCTATGGAGGGGTAGTTTTGAAAAGGGTGTTTTGCTCGACTGCACCCTGGCCCGAGCAATTTAAGGATAAGGATGCTCATTGGGAAAGGTCAAACGTTTTCTTTTCCTCTTTTTCCTTTTTTCCCCCTTTTTTCCTTCTTTTGCTCTTTTAATTTTTTTCTCACTATCGACAGATTCAGATATCCCTTTTTTTTACTAATTTTCTTAGTTTTCTCCTTTTTCAGAATAGGAAAGATTGGGAACACCACATTAAAGATCTGATAGCTTTTTCACATTGAAAGGAAACAGTAATTTTGACAATGAAATGCATCTTCCAGGCTCGAAAGCGGAACGTAAACTACAAAATACTCTCTTTTGTTTTCTGTTCCAGCGGGTTCTGTAGGAAAGCTCGTAGGTAATTTCGACTTCGACACATACAAAGTAATCGAGTACAAATCCTTTCTGGCACTGCAATGCAACCTGACGGGGGCCGACTCCCTCGAGAACTACTCCGTCAAGTGGCTCAAGAACGAGAAGCCCCTCGACCTGGACTCCGAGGAGAGGATCGAACTCCCAGAGAGCAACAGACTGGTCATCCCCAAAGCCCTCGACACCGACGCCGGCAACTACACATGCGTTTTCACCCACAGGAAAAACTCCTCTGAGCTCCGCCTCGATTTCGTCGTCGTCTGTAAGCACTCGTCCCTCCTCCCGCCACTTCCCACGGGACCTCTTACCTCTTAACATTCCCTCCTCTTACAGTCAAACCCTACGTGAAACTGCCCCCGCACAGCAGCGTCGTGGAAGGAGAAAAGCTCACGTTGACCTGCGTCATTTACAGCTATCCAACACCCAACGTCTACTGGAGAATAGGTTTGACTTCATTTTGAGTATTGACAGAGCACTGTTTGCGCTGCTGAAATGTTTGTCGCAAAATAAGATGACTCAGTGGCGATAAAAATAATTGGAACACAAGGGTTAGACCCTCGAGAACAGAACAGGAGTTGTCAAAGTCCTCCCGAGGCCAAAGATTAAATTCCTCTTCGATAAGATAAACGGTGGCCGGTTTCAGGAAACAAAACCTACGAAGAGAGCGAAGGACGAGTCAAGCTGCTGGAGCACAAAGAGAGAGCCATCCCCAAGGCCGTCCTCCAGATCGACGAGGCCAACATGGACGACAGGAACACCTACACCTGCGTCGCCACCAACGTCGGCAACAGGCACACCAACGGCACGGAGGCCTCCACCTTCGTCCGCGTCAAGGACAAGTTGGCGGCCCTGTGGCCCTTCCTGGGCATCTGCGCCGAGGTCTTCGTCCTCTGCACCATCATCCTCATCTACGAGAAGAAGCGGAACAAGACGGAGCTGGACGAGAGCGACACGGACGGGAGCCCCGAACAGTTGAGTTGGGGGATTGCCTCTTCTGGTGCCACGTCGCCACCCGACTAACCCCTCTTCTCTCATTGCAGGAAGAACACTCCGGACCACACAAAGGAAAGCGAAATCCGCCAGAGAAAGTAAGCTGCCAAAGGTCGGGGAGGTAGTTGGGGGGGGGGGCGGGGGGTGAGGCGGGGCGGGGCAGGGGCGGGGTTTTATGTAAAGCTGAGTAGCCGACTAAGAGAGGCAGAGTAGGGTTTTAAAAGTTTTTCTAATTTTAGGGGCGGCCACGTAAATTATTATTAGTTTGCATTTACAGCTGTCGGTGCGGCGAACAAAGAGTTAATTTCACCTGTGTTGGCTTTCTGTTCTTTTTTAAGGCTTTGACACTCCAGTAATGGCGGCTCAACGTTGAGATACGCCGCTGATTAAAATATAATTTTGTTTTTTAATTTAGATTTTTATTTACACGTGACATGGTTTCCTTTTGCTTTGCACACACACTTCGAAGGCGCGAATCTCCGGCTCTGATTTTTGTTTTTCTTTTGGCAGAAGAAAGGCAAACGCAGAGTTTGCGAAAAGGTTGTCGCGGAAGCGTAGAGAGAGCTTTTGTCCCCGTTTCAATCGGTCGCTGCTTAATTGGCTTTTCCCGAGAGAATTTAGAAAAAGTGACGAGTTTTGACCAAATCACGGTAACTTTTTTTATTATTTATCTCTTGAACTTAGATTAGGGTAGTTTGCGACATTGACAACCCAACCAAGTAATTATTGAACTTTATTCGTCCTTCGGGAGGTTTCGCTAATGATCGCGGGTTTTTATTGCGGTTCGGAGCGATTTGGGCTTTAATCGCCGCCCAATTGGGGTCGATTGTCTTTTGGGGAGTTTTTGTTTTCTCATAACAACACTCTAAATGTCTATTTTTTATGGATGTTTTGGAACGAGTTTATTGTTAACAATTGTATTATTAATAAAATATATATTGAATTTAAGTTGGTCGAGTGAGTTTGTGATTGAAGAACTTTTCCAAATTGTGACGTTTTGTGTTTTTGATTTTCTTGTGAAAGTGAGCAAGTCAAAACTGGAGGAAAGAAGAAAGGAGTTCACCTGAAACGAATTGGATTCTCTTATTCGCAAACTCGGATTTGACTTGCAGAGCCTTCAGACTTGTTGTCGCAAATTTATGGCGTCATATTTGCACTCATCGCCCTTAAAAAGTATATTACACCCATACGAGTTTGGCTATTAATCGACAAAAAGGATCGAGAATAGTTTTTGGAAAAGAAAATAACTGTTATGTTTCCAACAACAGTGAAGAGGTAATCATATGCAATAAACGTAGACGTTTTATATTGATTTTTAATATCAGAATGTGAGGAAAAAATGTAAACCCAAATTTTGTAAATTTACATCAGTTTGTGTTAATGTAAACATTAACAATTTATTCCTCTCGAAATTATGAATTTATAAAGAATTAAATATTTTTCATTTATGTAATTATTACTTTTATTTTTGACATAATAAACTTTTTGGTGATAACGAACTTTTATTTTTCTGTGTGATGCAAATGGGTTATTATTGTACCTCGTGTAAATTGTTTTAGATTTAAATAAATATTAAAAATCATTTCAGTGACTCATTGGAAAAGGATTTAGAATTGAATTTTAATCTCAGAAAACCGCCCAACGACGTAATTTTGGCGTCATAATTTGAAATAATTATTAAAATATCGCTTCGATGACCTAAAATTACATTGAAATTTGAGAATTGAGATTTGTGATTGTTAAAATGTTTTTAACTCGCAGCAGTGGCAGAAAGGGATTTAAAACTGTCTATTCTGCAAAGTGGCGACAACTTCGCGGAATCGTCGTGAGCCACGTCAATTCCATTGCCACGACCCAAACTTGCTATTAATTCGCAACGTGAATCGAGCCAAGTCGTATAATGAACTGTTGATGAGCGTTATTGTTTCTCTCATAAGATTCGTTCACTCAAAACTCGCCATGCAATACAGAAAGTGCCTTTTTCTGGCCGTCGTCTGCGTTCTTCTCTTCCTGGGAACCGTTTACTCCTCGGGAGACGCGAAAAAGGGACCCAAAGTCACAGACAAGGTAGGTTCGACACCCTTCGCCATGTCAACGGCCTCGGCCTTTGTCTCCATCTCACGGCCTTTCCCTCTCGCATTCCAGGTATGGTTCGACATTAAAATAGGCAATGAAAACGCGGGAAGAATCGAGATCGGAGTGTTCGGGAAGACGGTGCCCCGAACGGCGGAGAACTTCATTCAGCTGGCGAAGAAGCCCCAGGGCGAGGGCTACAAGGGCAGCAAATTCCACAGGGTGATCAAGGACTTCATGATCCAGGGGGGAGACTTCACCAGAGGGGATGGAACTGGAGGTGGGTGCAATTGGGATAACGGCTGTTTCGGTGACGTTTCGCCAACGTTTCGCCAACGTTGCTCAAATGAACGCAATGAAAAGGTCATTCATGTGAGCATTAGTGAATGAGAAGACATTAATCTCTCATGTTTGGCTAATTAATGCCCTTTTTTTAACATTTTTTTCCACTTATCTATTTTTTTTGTTTACATTTGTCTTTATTGTGCTTTTCTAACATTTTTTTATTTTACCTTTTTTTTTGTTTTATTTTTTCCCTTCTTATATTTTCCGGTTTTTCATCTTTCTTTTGGATAGTTTTTTCTTTTTTCATTTTTGCTCTGGTATCTATAGTATATATATAGTATTATCCTTTAAATTTCTTCCTTTTCCCTTTTTTCTTTTCCAGAATTGCAAATCTTGAGTGAAGTTTTCCTTAAAACAATTTGTTAGTACAGGAAAAAAATGTTCTCCACAGGTCGAAGCATCTACGGGGAGAAATTTGCTGACGAGAACTTCAAGCTCAAACACTACGGCGCCGGTTGGCTCTCAATGGCGAACGCAGGCAAAGACACCAACGGATCTCAGTTCTTCATCACCACCAAGCAGACGCCATGGCTCGACGGAAGACACGTCGTCTTCGGGAAAGTCCTCAAGGGAATGGTGAGTGCACCCCGCCCCCCAAAGGCAACTCCCCACTCACCCTCTCCCTCTCTCCCCAGGACGTCGTTCGCAAGATCGAAAACACAAAGACTGACCAGAGGGACAGACCTCAGCAGGACGTCGTCATCGCCGACTGCGGGGCGGAGTCCGTCGAGGAGCCATTTTCTGTCGCCAAAGAGGACGCCACGGAATGAGCCCTCGTTATTTAGGGCATTCGATAGTTATTAATCAAGGGCCATTTCTTTTTATATTATTAATATTAATTAAAGAGTAATTAGTTATTGATTTGTTTATATTCGCCACCGATTGTCACTTAGTGGGCGACGTCGGACGCAGTTCCAGGGGACCTTCTTCGTCGTCCTCAAAGGCTCTGTTGCTACCGAATAAAATACTGCCGAAATCTGCAACAATCCCTTCATGTTTTCATGCACTTTGAGGTCGGTGTTGGGCCAATGGCCGATTGCCTTACAGTTCTTGATGGGGAGTGTCCCCGAGTCCTCCTGCGCGGAACCGTCCCCGAGCTTCTCCCTCTGATCCGCCTCCTTCGCCTCCTCTTCCGCCTGCATGAACGAGGGAACTCGCTCCCGTTTCCCCCGACTCGCCTTCGCCTTCCGCACCTTCTTCGTACCGCTTTCCACCGACCTACGCAAACTGCAAACACATCCATTCATAACTGCCCCACTCCCCTCCCCTCCCCTCCCCGCCCCTCCCTACCTCTCCTTCACGACGTTCTGCCCCCTCCAGATGAGGATCCCCGCCATGGAGAACCCCGTCATGGCCAGGATGAAGAGCGACCAGTAGAGGACAGTGGGGTTCGTTCGTGGCAGCAGATACACCTGAAATGGCCGCGTGTCTTCATTCGGGGGTGGTGGGCGGGGAGTGAGGACTCACCGTGAGTCCGAGCTCTGCGAGCTCGGGGAGGTCCTTCTGGGCCCACATGGCGCTCAGGTGGTTGGTGGTGAGTTGGTAGTCCCGGTGGCTGTCGCGGGAACCGGAAATGAAGATGGAGTGCTGGAGGGAGGCGCAGGAGTCGCGGTCCGGCCACTCCCAGGGACAGAAGGAGACTCTGTGGAGTTGGACCATTTCCTGTCTGGAGGAGAGAGAGAGTGAGAGTGAGAGAGAGGGGGAGGGGAGGGGCGAGAGGGCGATGCACTCACATGGGGATCGAGTCGTCGAAGGGGATGTTTCTGTCTTGGGCGTATCGGCGGGCGATGGAGCTGAGGGCGGTTTTGAAGAGGGAGGAGAAGTCTGGGAGAGAGTAGTCGGGGGGCGACCTCCCCCTGAGCTGCACTTCGAAGAGGGTCTCCTTCCTTTTGGAGGGGTTGTCGGTGGGGCGAGGGTCCGGGTGGAGAGCGGCTCCTGGAAGAGAGAGTGCCGTTGAAAGTTCACTTACAAAATTAATAATTTTTATAATAATCAGGGAAAAAAGAAAAAGAAGAAAAAAAGATAAAGAAGAGGAAAAAAGAAAAGGTAAAAGAAAACTAAAAAGGAAGAGTAAAAGTAAAAAAAAGAAAGGAAGATATAAAAAATAAAAAGGGGAAAACCGGAACAATCATTTTGTGTTGACTCACCGTATCTTCTGTATTCCACCGCCATCTTGGCCGACTTCCTCGAACCTGAGTACAGCACCTGGAACGCCCTCGTGTTCGGCATCAGCACCGTCCTCCCCTTACCCTCCACTCGCCCCGTCATCACCCTCATCTCCCCCATGCAACCACTCCACGCCCCTGAAACACCACAAACCCCTCAGCCTCCGCCCACAACCCCTCCCCCTGCTGCCCCCACTCACAGCCTGCTATCAGCACGTACTCCTCCAGGTCGGGGTCCGCCGCCAGTGCGCTGACTCGGAGCTGGACGCCGTGGCCGGGGCGGTCGTTGAGGGTGACCATCCAGGAGAGGGTGGCGTTGCCGTGGGCGGCGAGGGAGCCGGCGGGCGCTGTGGTGGCGTCGACGCTGAGGGGGCGGCGGAAGGCGGGGTTGTCGCGGATCCAGGCGGGGAGGGCGGGGGGCGACTCACCTGGGGGGCGGAGCGCGAGGAGAGAGCAGGAGACGAAGTAAGCACTCAACATGGCGATGACTGAATGTCATCCGGGATCGGCCATCGATAGATAAGTGCAGTATCTTATCGGTGTTTGTCCTTGTGGATTATCGGGCGAGCGGAAGAGCTGGTGTTTCTTTGTGAAGGAGATGGCCAAGATGGCGTCTCGAGTGGGGTTGATGGAGAGAAAGGGGGAAAAATGAGCGAGCCATCTTAATTTAAAATAATCCGCAAAGATTTTCAAGGACGAGTGTGAGAGCCAAAATTAAAGAAAGAAAATGTCAATTTGGCAACAAAGGTCATTTTGACTTTCGGTTTTCTTTGTCTGTTTTTTATTGCGGTGGGTGAAAACGACTGTGAAAAGTTCCATTTTTTAATCCTTTCTAAAAGGAACAAAAGAAAAAAATGTGTTTGTGTGAAAGGATCGAAATTTCCCGAAAAAAGGCTCCATTTGCTCACCAAATAATATATATTTGATATAAACAACTAACAGAAAGTGATTATAAACAAAGAACATTCAGTTGAGAAACGAAAAAGGTTTGACCTCGCTTCGCCTAAGCTAAGCACGCGTCGCGGCCTCTTCTCGCCCCAAAACTACGAACTACAGGCACTTTGACTCCAAACAACGCCGGCGAAAGGGTTATGCGCCCACTAATGTTCGCTGTCGCCACCTGAGAGCGTGAGCGGTCAGCTGCGTTCTTCGGGGTGAGTTGAGGGTGCTCTGGCCAGGAAGGCAAAGTCCCGAGGGATGAAAGAGCAAAGGTTTCGCTTTGTGGTGTTAATCCGGTGAGAGGCACTTCGTTTGAGCCACTTCGCTAGCAGTCAAAGGAGAAGCAACGACAAAGGAAACCATCCCAAGGGATGACGAGTCGGGCGAGGGTCATTTTGACCCGGGGTTGCCCGCGTGGTGGGAGGACACTCCGTTCGAAGGCAGCCTCCGCGTGGGGGAAATGTTAATGTGAATTAGCGAATGTTAGTGTGGCGACATGAGCGAAAAAACGGGTCCAAATAAACACTTTTATTTGACATTTTCCTCGTAAACAACTGTTACAATTGACATGTGAAATTCCGCTCGACTGGGCTCCACATTGTTCACATCGATTGACCCACACAACCCCGGCCGATGCACCCCCAACACTCACTACAACGAAGGCGGTTAAGGCTCTGTGTTGGGGTGCTCGAGCGGCCACAACCCCCACAACCCCACAACCTCCACAAGTCAGCGAGGGCGACTCTTCAGCGAGGGTTGCTTTGGTTGGTTTTTCAGTGATTGCCAAAGAGGGCGGTGGAATTTTGTCTTTTTCTACTTTGTTTTTCTCTTTTCTTTACCCCTTTTTTTATTTCCCCATTTTATTCTCTTTCTTTCTCAATTCCCCCTTTTTTAATCTTTCCCGTCTTTCCTTATTTTTTTTTCTTATTTTGCTTTCACTCTTTTTCCGTTCTCTTCTCTTTTCTTGTTTTCATCATTTCCCAAGCAGTAAAAAATTTAAGGACAAAAACATTCCGAGGTCACTGACTAAGATTTTGTCTACAAATAAAAAAGTTTGGGAATCACTGACTCACATGCATTTCTCCATCTTCTGAGTCCGTTAAAATTTCCCTTCGGAAACGGAAACCGTTTTCTCAGATTTTCTTTTTAACGGACTCATCGTCGCTGAACAATTTGCTTTCCCAAGCAGAAGAGTCGCCGAGGGTCGACTGACGCCCACTTGTTCAAATTAAAACGGTAGAAACGAACAAGAAACAAAACTTATTTTATACATATATAAAAAAAACGTCTTAATTATCTATATAAATGAAGCGACGCGGTGAACGTTGATTAAAAAAGATTCGATTTGGAGAGAAAAAAAAAAAAGAAAAGAAATCCAAACGCGATTCCGAAATTGCACTTAAATGGTCCACTCCCAAACCTAATCATCAGATTATAGCAAAACTCAATAAAAAAAAATTCAGGATCGAAATCTATACAAGGAGTAATAAATTAAATAAGCAGAAGAGACAATAATTAAATATAGATAGAAATTAACAAAAAAAAATGGCACTGCGATTGAAAAAAACGACAAATTAAACATAATTAATTAATAAAAAAAATTCTTTCATTCCACAACCAAGCGTAACTACACGAATATCAACTATTTTTAACTAATTTCCAAAATTGTTCTTCTCATCACGCGATCACTCATTTCCTCCACTCGATAAATCTTCCTATATATATATATGTATATATATAAACAAAAACCAGTAAAAAATGTCTTGAGTTTTCTACTAAAATTTCTCTCTTTTTTTGCCAACTGATAAAAGCACAGGAATTGACGAAGGAGGGACACTCCCCCCTTTCGGACTAGAAATCAACAAGAATTAAGAAACGTGATGCCCCCCATCAATCAATCAATAAGGATCGCAAAAAAATTCCCATCCAACATATAGAACATTAAAAAATATCTCTCTGGCTTGATTAATTCATTAATTCTTTTTAAAACTTAATTATAAACTAATATTTTGTTTTAACAAAACCTACTTACAGTTTCCTTTTTATCTACATAAAAATTAAAACTTGTGAATAACCACCACGCGTTGCTTTGCCAACGGTCGATTCATCTGCTTCCACGTCGCGACTGCGGGCACGCGGGAACCGGAAACGAGGCCCCTCCGAGCGCTTCCGCCAACTCGAGATCGCCAACGGTAACGACCGTTGCCGTTGCGCCATGAGAATTAATTCCGGTCAACCGTCACCAGCGACGTGTCCCAATCGGCGACGAGGGTCAAAATGTCTTCTCTCTGCGCGGTTTCATTGCTCAATTAGAATCGATCGGGCATTGTCCTCGAAATAATCGGGAAATGCAAAGGAGTCTCCTCCGGCGTCATGATGACCCTCGCGGCCTTGAGCTGGTGCTTCTGAAGGGTTGGGGTAAGGCACATGTGCAAGAAGAAAGGGGAAAGGTATCTGTACTACAACTACCGTACAAACTCTAATAAAACATTAATCAACGGCAGAACTGATTTCTGAGACTTTCCACAGCGGATGCGCAACCATAGAGTGCGTGACTCAACGAATGTTACTTTCGATACAGAAACTGTGCCCGTTAGAATGTAATCCCCGCGAGTGCCCCAGCGAAAAAAGGTTAATCGAAGGTACAATAAAAGTTAATTTATGAGTTGTTATGTTGCACGTTCCCATTTCGTCAGCCATTGCCGTGGCAGTTCTATCAAAAATATATCCTCGCGAAGGCGCGAGGGACTGATTGCCAAAGCAGGATTTGATCCTTCGAATGAGGCGATGAAACAAAGCCCTTCAAGGCTGCTTCGTGGCTTCTTAAAATTAATCCCTCAGCATCCGAACAGAAATTAGTCAAATGCCGTTTAAGCGTTTTTCTTTTGTTTGTTATTCATTTGAAAGGAAAGAGGGTTCGGCAGAAGAAAGGCCCTTATCGCGATCGACGGAGCGAAGTATGTCGGCCCAGTGCTTTGGCCATCACTTGCAGCAGCGGCGATGACGAGGACAGCTCGACCTGCCGCCATTTTATTAGCCGGCATTGTGCGAGTTAGCACAGCGTATTCTGTGAACGGTTGTCGCTCGAAATCAGAGTTACAACACCGATGGGAAACCATTCACAAAAGCGATGCCTTCGCCGCTGCCTTTGGTGAAAATGTGCGGCGTACATTTGTGCGAAATGTGATTATAACAAAATAACAGAGAGCACTCGGCCGACATGTGGTCAAACGGTTCAGAATCCGCGTATCGCTCAGAAATACAAATTGACTCGAGTTTGAAAAAATACAATGTCAAAGTCTAAGACTCATTTCCTCGTACCTGAGAACCCATTAGAAAAGTAATATTTCTGAACCAATTTCATTGGATCTGGCTCGGATTTACGTTTCCACATTTAAAAGAACGGCCACTTTCATTTAAATGGTTCCCTCGACAGTAACTTCTCAACATAATCAGGGAATCAAGTCAAGGTGACCGACCCATAGGTTACTACTATACATAAATATATATATATATATCTGTGTGTAGTGTGTGTGTAGTTTGTGCATTTACAGACATACATATATATATATATGTATATGATAAAAGAATAACGCCGTGAAGGTTTTCCAGATGCGGCCACGAGACTATCCAAAGGGCAGCCATGTTCATGTGCACGAGTGATACATCATCTACTATGTGGTCCACTGGTCAGGTAACCTCGCCCGTTTGTTTATCGGCCCACTGTCGTACTCCGAACTCGCGTGTCTCGGATCTCCCGGGGACGACAGGTTTGTGGGAGTCACCGCTCCTGAAAAAATAAAAACAAACCCTTATCCATCACATTCACTCGGGAAAGGACGCGACTGTGGCGAGGCCTACTATCAAACTTCGTGCAGGGAATGGCACGACGTTAGCGAATCCTCGCCTTGCTCTTGCACCCTCACGGTAATTGGTCCCTGCTTCCAGAACCAATTCGATTGGAGTGCTTATTGCCAATAACACAAATTTAAGTAACAGAAGTCACTTAAACTATACTACTCACCAGAAGTTGGTGTTAAATGGCCTGTGGAATTGGGCCTAGGCAGATTCTGGTGCAGTGAATGGCTCAGCGAGTGGACCTGGCTAATTGTGGGGTGCATCAGTCCATGGTTGGCGTCCCTCGGCGGCGATATGGGCTCACTTTTGATGGTTAAGGGTAGTGGTGATGTTGGAGGTGGAGTACTACTAGATACAGCTAGTTGGGGGAGACCACTGCCAATAGAAACAGACAATGATCAACTGAACAACAACCATCAACAGGAAGCCAGCCTGGAGGAGATTACCTTGAATGAGATATTGTTGTGTGTTGTGCCCAGGACAGAGGGTTGAGCCCCATGTCTGAGCTTACTGGGAAGTCTTGGGCACTGAAGGAAGTAAGTGAACTAGAGTAGGACAATCCTGGCAAGGACGGAGTCTGAAATTCAACATTCAAGTCATTAATCTGTTGTTTTTTTTAATAAAACATTTTGTAATCTAAAACACATTGTAAGGCTGCTTTCTAAATTTGACAAATAACACTCAAACTATTGCCTTTTCATCTAATTTTGGTTCCTAGAATCAGGAAACCATTTAAGGGAAAGGGCTTAGCATTTTAACAGCTCATAACAATTTGGATTTAACTGCTGTTCAATTTGCAAAATTTTTTTTGAGATTAGTTTTGAACTGTGTGAATGGATGTGTCAAGCAAATGCTAAACTCAAATCTCCACTTTTAAATAAAATGGAATTTAAGAAACTGATTAAAACTGATTATGGTCCAAGTGAGAGCATCTAATTTTACCAAGTTGCCATGTAATTAAAAATGGCTGAAATGAAACAGGCTTTGCTCACCTGATCTTGGGTAGTTTGCTGTCCCTGAGGTGTGGGAATGACCACTCTGAGGTTTGATCTAGGACTAGGCCCTGGTGAGTGTTGCTTTGGAGGGTGACCACCTTTAACACCTAAGCCAGGACTTTGTCCCGGGGAGGGAGATCCCAACGGTGATGATGAATTAGGATAACCGTTACTCATATCTAACATCCCGCTCGTCGGGTAACCTGCGAGGGAGAGTTGACCGTTATGCCATTCTTTAAAAGCACAAATATTTTCACAAAGCGCTTTTATTTCGAGCTTACCTGGATCCGTTTCTGAGGAAGACGGCCGCGGACTTACGGAAGTGTGTGGTGTCGTGAGCAAAGCAGGGTCTCCGTAACCGCTGTTAATGGGTACACTAACCGGTAGAGTATAATTCATCCCAATCTGGAAATCATTAAGGAGAAACATTACAGAAAACCCCATTTTTCCGGCTAATTATTTCAAGTGACAAATTCTCCCATAAACGTCCAGTGTAATTTGCGAAATTTAAAAACCGGCCGCACGTGTCCCGCGGACGCCATTTTAAGACCGCGCTGCCAACATAAAATATTAAAATGCCGTGACAAATTTCCGTTAACTTTATCGCTTAACAATAATGGACGTTAAAAATTAGTGCTTACCCGAGATCCATTTAACTGATTCCTTTGCATCATCAACTGAAATTCTTCGTCTATTTTATTGTACTTAGCTTCAGTTCTTGGTGTCAATTGATACTCGGAGTCGTTATCTCCGCTTTCTGGACTTCCGCAGGCCCCATTTTTATGTTCTTTTTTGTTAAGAGTCTGCAAAATAGTCGTTTTAGTTTGGGGATTTGCCCCGGAAGACGACGACGAGGGCACGTGAGTAACCATACTTACTTCTATGATATTTTTATTAGTTAACGACTCGTGCGGTTCATTATACTCTGTGTATTTTAATAAAACTTTATCCATATCCGTACTAGCATACTGATATAGCTTATTGGACGAACTAAATATAATTAAAGCGATTTCACAATCGCACAGGACGCTTAATTCGTAAGCTTTTTTCATGACGCCGAACTTTCTTTTGTTGAAGGTCACCTGAAACGGACATTAAATTGCAGAATAAACTGCTAACTACATCGAACAGTGGTTCCGTTCAAAAGTATCTCATTTGGCCAAATAATAGGTCAAAAATTCATTTCTGGCCAAAGATCTTAGCAAAATCTTATTCTCAAGCGAATAAACCATAAATGTTTCGGAAATTTAAATATTCCGCATAAAATTTATATCTCAGAACATTCCAAATTGGCAAAAATATACAATTGGAAAATATTACTAATAATGAAAGCTTTAAATGTGGCACGATTTTTAAACGTGTAATTTTAAAAGCTGTTCCCTCATTTTTTCTACAGTTTATTATTTCAACCGCCGCTTTCCTGCCTTCTTTTTCCCCAATTATTTCTCATTTCTCTGTGTTATCATCGAAAAAAAATTCCAAAACTTCATTAGCGTTATTAATAAAATTTTCACTTTGAATCCAACACCGTCATTTCATTGTGAAAAAGTGCTTTTATACAAGTCAAAGGGTAAAAAATTCATTCGCTGTTGGCCCATCGAGCAACTCGTTAGCTTTTTTAAACGGGCCTTTCAAGGTCTGCCGAGATTGAGAACCACCCCCAACCACCCCTGCACCCCCTGCACCCCCCACAACTCACCTGCCGATTGCGCTCATCCGTGATGCGCGATATTTGAATTTTCTTGCGTCCCATGGTGGAGTTACTTGCGTGGGTGGCAATCTTGGCGACGTTACTATATCTCCCGAAGAAAAAATCACTGTATCATCCACCTTCCCCCTGGAACGGGAAAGAGGAGACCATTAGTTATTAATTAGGATGAAGTGAGGGGGAGTTTGATTTCTCATTTCAGAAAGTAACGATATGGAATGAACGAGTTATTTATTTACTTAAGAGTTTTAATACTTTATTTGTTACTAATGCTCAAGTAAGTAATTCGCAATACTCAGCCAAGGCAAAGGACATATTTTCCCTGCATTGGAAGAGGCGGTGGAAATCCCTCTAATCCAAAGACCAAAAAGGGAAAGGTTCCGAAGGGCGGGAATAATTAATTGTTTCTGGAATGGGATGGACGCGTGAGCGTGTGATCTCTCGCCCGGAAACCAAATCTCAACGGCAGCCGCGTGTGGTTTGAAAACGTTTCCGTTTTTTGTGGGTTCCGTTGGCGGAATAAATAGTGTGATTGATCACTGATGAGGAAGGAGGAAGTCTCGGAGGGGAAATATCCATCATTTAGCTGAAAAATGAGTGAAGCTGAGACTGGAAGAGCCTTCGATCGTTTGCGAACAGTTTTTGCCAACCCTTTGCCAAATTTACACTTTAACTGCTGACTGCTCCCCGATTCTCTTTTACTGAAAAGATTCTCTTGTTCTGAAAAATGTCGGGAGGTTAGCACAGAGTAATTTCGGAAACCCTCAAAGGAAACTTTTCAATTTCGGCCTTAGGAACAACTCTTCCATTTGAAGATGGTTGGACGGCACTCTGGGGGTGACGGGGGTGCGGGGGGAGCCCGCGTGACTTCGCTCTCATTCATTCACTTCGAGCGCACATAAGCCGCATCCATTTGTCTGTCTGTCTGTCTCTGTCGCACCCGGGGGTCGGTGGGTCGGAGCTCTCTCTCTGCATCGCGGGGAAAATCACAGCGGGGTTATCACTGGCAGGTGGTCGCCATGGCAACCGCGTGGCCAGTCGTGTGATGACGTCAGCAACGTCACTCGAGACGGAGCTCCTCCACTTCGGGGACTTTTCTGAAAGTTTTTGGAATAATTTATAAAACAAAACGTATTTCCCTGTTAGGTGTGACAGGTGGTGAATTTTGGATAGGGTTATCCCCATCGGCCATCATTCGATCGGATCCCGCCCCGCGACATTCCCTCCCCTGCCGAGAGTGACAGGGAACCGCGCACGACAGGACACTTGCATTAATTCCTCCTGAAGAAGAGTCAGCGAAAGGAGGAGAACCCGGGGTGTAAATGATAAATAACGGCATGGGTCGGCATTGAATGACGGAGTGTATGTGGCGGTCGACCTCCGCTTAAAAGCTTCAGAGCCCGCAATAAAACACCGAAAAGTTTATCAGTAAATGAAAGCTCTTGAGATGGAAGAAGAGAAAGTGGTGGTTGGCGACCTCCCCCTTCGAGGGAAGACTCGCTCGAGTGGCCGACAGTGGACAAAAGATGGGGAAAAGGGAAGGAGAAGATAACCTCTCTGTCGGGCATGTTTCTGCTGTTCTCCAGCCGCGAGTGTTTTTTATATTTGTTTTGTTTGCTTGATGGCTTTCTGGTTGATAAGGGTCGAGTGGCAGCAGACATCCAAATACTTTATTATGTACTGTACGTCTGATTTCTTCATTTACTTTTTCTTTACTTTCCTATGTGTAGACGACCGTGGATAACCAAACCGATGGGAGTTATGGTTTCTCCTAATCTCGTCCAGAACCACTGTTTGTCCAACTCTTCTTACTGACCGAAGGAGTCACAATCCCAATGGGAGGTTTTCATGCGATTCTTCTTCCCCGAAAAATTCATTCAACAGAAAACTACAAAGTAGATCAATATTTCATCAAGTTATAGGAGGCGAAACCACTCATTCTTTCACTTCCTTGGTTTCCTTTCTCACCTTTTCTCTCCACCTATCCCTCTCTCCTCCGCCCTCCCGCCCCGATCCTCCCACTTTCTTTTCCAACATTTTCCAGCTAACGTGAAACTTCTGACTTTCTCATTTCAAATTTAGACCTCTTTTTTTCATCTTGCTTCCCTCTCTCTTCTTCCTTATTTTCGATAATTAGGTGGAGCATGACATTTCTTTCGCCGAAGCAGAGAAGCAGAACGGAAGGGACTGTACAGTCAGGAAAGCATAATGGCCTATGGCACTTCCGCTTCGTCAATTCAAACGGGGGAAACAAATTATGAATATTATATGATTATTTAAAAGCTTCAAATTTATGATAGTATAGATTTATAATATAGGTGAAATATAAAGCAAAATAAACAGTAGAGGAGAAGGCAAAATATGAACGGCGAGGACACCGCCCTCCCTGACAACTTGCCAATTCTCTTTGCAACTCATCTTTTTAAGTGCTTTCTTAGTCAGAGGTGAAACCTTTACACAATGCACTCCCCTCCCAACTACCCTTGCAACCAAGGGCGAACTCTTCAACCCTATCGATTATTATGCACCAAAACACTTCCTTCCGCCCCTTTCCTCCCTTAAACGCTTTCTACGCCTTCCCATGCGTCACGACCCCTCAATTTTGCTATCGTTTCTCCTCAGAACTCCTCCCGAATTCCCAAATGTTCCACAGGAATGAGGAGACTGACTCACCAACAGCATTTCACCTCTTGTTGGGCGACCGCCAAGGTACACTCTGCCCACGCTTATCGACACGGAACGCGATGGAAAACGTTTTCCCTTTATTTATTAAGGTGCATTGTCGACGCACGATTCCTTTCGTTTGTTTTCCCTCTCCCTTTCCGCCCCCAAAGGTTTTATCGCGACGACAGCCTTTCCTACAGCGGATACAGAGTGGTACAGTGTTGCATGTCTTCGCACCCGAATTAAAATTTTTCAAACTTTTCACGATTCTTCGCTTTTCTTCCCCGACTCTTTGCCCCCTTTTGAGCAAACGGCGAGAGTTCTCATTGCCGAAAAAGTGCCATTTCCGAGACAATTCTATTCTCTATTCCTCGTTTATTGTTTGATTTGAGATCGGCTTAATTCACTCGCGACTTTTGTCCGCCTGCTGTTCTCATTTTCAAAGAATATCCCAAAAATGTTTACTCGTTTAATTACATTTTGCAGTGACTGTGTAGGAAGTTAATTAAAAGTCGTTCCGTCAGGGAATTCGAACAAAGGCGATCACTTTTAGTACGTCTGAATGTCACGACAGGGAAATGAAACTTTAAGAATTTGGACAAAGGAAACTCGATGCTCATTTCCCTGTACTTTAATTCAAGTTTTTAGTACCTATAACAGTTAGCCAGTCATCAAATTTGTTCCCTCTTCCTTTTTTGGACATTACATACCCTTTACTTTTATTTATATCTTCCCTTTTTGACAAAATCTGCGCACACCTCGAGTACCCAATGCCAACAGAATTGGAAACCCCGCCGTTGCTGCCCCTTGTTTTTCCAACAGGAGCCCTCCAGAAGCCCCAAATTCCTCGGGCATAATCCATGCAAGAGGAGGAGGGGAGCGACCCATAAAAATTTCCTGCCACGAAAACGGTGTTCTTGTTATGAGAGAGGGACGGGGGAAGAGAGGCGGTGGCAGAAGAAAAGAAAACGTGGCATTAAAAGCGAAGCCCAATCAGTTACTGCGGTTTCCTGGTTCAGTCTTTTGCGGCAAAGGAAAGGGGTGGGAGAGGGGAGGGGCATGTAACGAAATGTTTACTCGTGTGGGGGGAATCCGTGCCAAAAAACAATCACAAACTGAAAATGTGGGCACCTGGCCAGCGTCCAAAGTTAAGAGACGAATCTCTTAAGGGGTTTCCATTTCATTGATCTTAAAGGCCTTCAACACGTCTTTCGCTGGCGGGAGAAAATATGGCTGCTCGGCCGTTCCTCGAGGACCAGGAAGGACCGGGCTTTGCTTCTGCTTCCCGCAGCAGAATTTTCCAATTCCCGGCTGGCGGTTTTCTTGTCTCGCCTCATCCCCGTGCCCACCCCCAGCTTTCAACTTGATGAGTTGATGAGGAAAACAGACAGGATGACTTCCATGAACTCCTGAATTTACAAGCGAACGTCCTTATCAGAAACCACGCCCACCTATCCCAAACTATTTATCTTAAAAATCTTCCGACTGTCAATGGAGTCCGAGGGGAAAAGTGCAACAAATTTCAAACTGTCGAATCCTCTTCTGACCGAACGGGAAAGCAACGGCTTCGACGACAGGACGGCTACAAAAAACGTGACTTATTAAAAAAAGCTATTTGTATCCCTGTCGTTCCTTTACGTCCTTGGACAGATCTGAAGACACCTTCAACCCTCTTGCTGATTTTGCTTTTAACGTGGGGGTTGTGCCACTCCCGTAGCCAACAGCAAGGCTAAGAGAGGACACGAGGGAAAGCGACACTCATATTTTGCTGACCCTTTGGGAAAGAGAACTGAAACCGAAATACTATTTTTTATGTTTTTTCTCCTTTTGTTTTTCTCTTTACTGATATTTCTTAATTTTTCCCTTTTTTCTTTGCTTTTTTCATGCATTCCTTTTTCTTTTTCTCCTAATTTATCCACTTTTTCATTAATTTACTCCTTATTTTTCATGAAGGCAAAGATTACACAAAAAGTATATATGGCTGTGATAGAAAAAAAAACAATGGTGCAAACTTATCATATAAAGAGTATAAATTTGAACCACAAAAATAATAAAAATAGTAAAAAATTATGTCTTTGAGAAAAGCGGGCGATTATAAAAAGGTTCATTGGATTAATTAAAAGTGTAAAATAAAAAGAGGGAGGGAATGCGTGAAGAAGTGCGAACGCGAGACTGCGGGAACGCATAAATGAAAATGAAAAGGGAAAAGGCCCAGAGCGAAAGGTTCGCATGCAAAATGGCATTTGTGAATTGATGTACGTGTCAGCCATTCTTATCGGGGTCAAATGGAATCTCCTAGTCGAAAAGTAATGAAAACGTTTCACGAACGACACAACAGAAAAGTTCACAAGGGCGTAGACAAAGAGCAGAGGAAAGCCAGTCTTGGGTTTTTATAAAAAAGAAAGCTCGGGTAGCCGCCCCGTGCTTTCCTTCTGAGGGAGAACATTCGGCAGTCGAAGATGAGAGGGTGAAAAGAGGGGAAAAAGAGGGGAAAGGAGAACACCAAAGGGGTCGTTTTGGGCCCAGCACCCAACAATGAATTTTTTTTATAATTCACAATTACTTTTTTTTAAACAACAAAACATAAAAATAAATAAATAAATAAAAACAAAATATCAAATATAAACAAACAAATAGATGGAGTGTAACACCCATCGAAATATCTAACTACTAAGATTTTAAAAAATAAAAAAGAAAAAGGGAGAATACGAATAATTAGGACAATAATTGCATTATATAACATGTGCTCATTATATTTAACCTTTCAGCTAAAAGAGGAAAACAAAATATAATATAGTGTCATTTTGACCCTTCCCACGCGTTCTCACATCCTCATTAAAACCCCTGAAAAGAGTTTGAAAGAAAACTTATTTCCCGCTATCTTCTGCGAACCGAACATCTTCCCCTCTCACTGACAGCATTTCATGCCGACCTTTCCCGCAGGATGAGAAAACCTGCATCTGCAATGGACAAGCGAAGCCCTCGGGAGAACATAATCTCCAGGCACCCACTCCACCCAGTAATTACCACAAAGACTCCCTCCAAACAACCAGAAAAACACCGGAGATAATTAAAACCCGCGGAAGGGCGAGCTGTTGATTATGCTGTTGGCTCTTCATTAAATCCCGGTAAACCGACCTCATTCAGAATAAAACCTCCATTAGCAATTCACTCAAAAGGTTCCTCATTATTTTCTCGCGGGGGGCCGGGGGGCACAGCTCAATCCGTGGCCATCTAAAGGCTCCCGGCGACCGCAGCAGACGTGCCAGGCTGACGTCAGCACTTGAAACGCGGCCAACAACTGCATCGGCGATGTCGTCGCTTCGCTTCGGAGAAACTGCCCGATCGGGGCCCCCGTGCCCCTCGGGAGCTGTCCTCGTGCCAAGAGAAGGCAAAAATTCAGGTGGAGGACAGGGGGAGGCGGCGGGGGGCTCGCTTTCATCTCTCGGAAGGGTTCTGCTGTTGTTGGTGTTTAGCGGTTAGTCAACCGAAATGATTTCCTCGGTTTTCTACTTGCTTGAGTATTCTGTGCCATTGAGCAGGGTCTAAAGGAGAGGGTCTTTTCGAGGCCAAATTTGATTTAACACGAGTCCGGGGTGGGGGTTCTTTTGAGAGCTATTGGATTGATGTTATTCTGCGATGGGAGGAGGAGCTATTTTGGGTAGCCTTTGAGGGAGAAAGCGGGAGAAAGAGGTTTAGTGTTGTAATTTTTCTCGTGAAATGGGAGAGAGGATTTGCTTTGTGTAAGAGTGTATCCGTCGAGAGAAGGGAATGTGAGGAGCACAGCCATGACTCGAAATTTGTGGGTCTATTTTTGGAAATTGGGGGAGATTGCGGGAGAGTTGCATAAATTTCGGGCGACACTGTCGAGTATGAGTAAAGGAGTCGGCTGACGTCCTCTGTCACCGGCAGCAGCCCCCGTCCCTTTAAAGTTTCTAAGTGAGTTAACTTTTTATTATATCATAATAAATAACTCCTTACGAAGTATAGAAATTGCATAAAGTCAGCTCAAAATGACCACCCCTCAAATTTTGTTTCCCTCTTTTAACTGAGGACAAAATAATTCGTACATATGGATATAAACTTCATGTTTTAATTGTAATGCAATAATCGTTACATACTGTCTTATTATCATCATTTTCTCTTTTATCCTTTTCATTTATTCCGTCCCCCTTCTTTAGAAGTAAAAAGAATTTTGCCCCGAGGTCAAAGTGACCCCTTCGGCTGTCAAACTCATTGCTCGGTCACTATTCTCCCACGTCAGCGATTTAAATTGGAGCGCAATCCTTTGCAACCACACTTCTGTGTTAGTGGCAACAACAGCACTCCTCTTCAAGCTAATTCAGAAACTTTATTACCCAGAAATTATGGTAGCAAATACATTTTCCATACTCAAAGTGAAAACTTTATAGTGATTTTATACTATTAATCGAAACTTTGGCAGCGGTTTTATAAAGAAAGAATCCAAAATTAAGCGATAATAATTTACATGCTTTTGCTGCGATTCCACAGTTTCTCCACCCAGTGGAAAAATTTCTCTTCTTAATTACTAATAACCGAATACAAAGGAAAGGAAGGTAGGTGACCGCGTATATACATTGGCAATGGGCCAATGCAGTTAAACTTTCATCCCCTCGCCTCCCCCTTCTCCAAACAACAACAATACTTTACTACACTTTAATCCCTTCCACAGCGCAATGTTTTGTTTATGATGAGTTATTTATTTATTTTTACTAAAATGATTTCATTAATTACTATATTATGTGTATTTTTTTGTGTTTCATCAACATAAACCAACAATGCCTTTTGGCGAAATAGAGATAATATATTATATTATATATTTTATACTGTTATATTTTTGAGTTTGTGCTTTCTAAAGCCTTACAAGAACCAATTTAAAGACAGAAAATTTATACATAAATGTCTTTTTAAGCCTCTTATTACTCGACCTCTATCAAAAATACTCTTAATTATTCGCTCATAACAGTTCTATAATATTTATGTAATTTGTAAAATGTTTCCCTCGGGCACAATAAAGGAAATAATTATATTACAATTTATATTAATGATATCAGTCTATGGTTGCTAAAACCTGTAACTGCACCCCCTTGCTTTAAAAAGCCTGGGTCCATAGCACTGACCACTGCTCTAGCTGACCCCCATTTAAAGACTGCTTACTCCCCCTAATGGAAACAGGACACTAACAACAAATAGGGGTCAAAAACCCCCCGAACATAAATACCTACACCACTCCGCCGACGCACTCACTCACCCAACACACCGAACTCACGTTCCAACGACTCAAGGCGCCGCCACACCGCAGCACCCCACCACCACACCCCATTGGTCCCACACGCATTAAGCCCCTCCCCTCACCCTCCCCCCACACAGCTGCTCCCTACTGGCGGAAGTCCCCGCTTCCTTCGGGAACCCCCCGCCCCCGCGCCCATTCACACCTCCCCTAACCCCACTCTTCCTTCCTTCCACCGCCTCCTGATAGAATCTAATCTATGCGAATCGCTGCTCTCCCTGACATGTGTGTGCATGTGGCGTCGGCGGCGGTCGCCACATCCCGGCCTTCTCCGGAGAGTTCTCCCCGTTTCGCGGGAGATTGGTCCCCCGGCGGGGGGCGCTAATTAGGCGAGGGGCGGGAAAGGAGGGAAAACAAATCGGGAGAGGCAGATCGGCGAGAGTTGGATAAACAAGGGAGGGCGAGGGGGGTCACGCACATAAGTTATTCATCCCTCGGCGTTCATCACCTAAGACACGCGTCTATGTGGGAGGGAGGGAAACATCTGGCCTCCCCAGAAGGGCCCGGCACGCGCCGACACATGGCAGGCCCCACCGGGTTCGATCCCCCTTCTCGTTTGGATTTTCGGTTCAGTTCGCACTTCGCTAATGACTCCTCTGTTGGGTCGTCGTGGCTGCATCACCTGCTCTTCTGCCCGTCCAGATGGACGGGCGACATGTGAGGAGATGCGGAGGACCGCAGCGAGAGAAGGGACGTTGCACCCCATTTGAATCGGTTTTATTCTTTTTCGGATTAAGTGGTGATTTGGGATCGATCCCCATCGGTTTCCTCAGACTTTGATTATATGGGGGGAAGCAGTTGATTGATGAACTGCTTCCGTGTTGTAAAGCCGTTGGCGCAAATTAATGAAAATCCCCCGCGAGCATCCCTATGGTCGGCGAGTTTAATCGGGGGTGAACATAGTAGGAACGTGATAATAGACAGAGCTAAGGACCAAATGTTCTTTTGTAGGAAGTGAAAGATGAGCGGAAAATATTAAAAAATTATACAAAAAGGCAGCCGAAAAAAATAAGGAAAAAAGAAATGTGGTCTTTTCAGAGATGAAGTTGGTGTTAAGAGCGGTGTTCTTGTTAAAATTCCCCAAAGACAATTTTCGGTTATTTTAAGAATAAATTTGTGAAAAGAAGGAAACTCAGAATGGTGTTGAGGAATGCTGCCAACTCGCACAGAGAAAATTATCTCATTATCTCCTGTTGCCACTTACACCCTTTCACCTTATTGCCTCATATTATATACTATCTGTGGGCGTCTTTTTTTGGGTCGAGTCATAAGTGTCTTCCATTTTTTTAAATCCAGTCATCGATATGACACATTTCCCTGTATTTCAAAATATTTATCCCAGAAAATTACCTCAACATTTACACAAATGAACTTCGGAAGTTACTTATGATATAATCGAATGTTTGTTCAGAATGGAGAGCCCATTTCAAGAGAACGTTTTGATATCAATGGTGGGCAATTGTTGAAATACCACTGCGAAAGGTGGATTTTCCGACAGGTGAGGAGACGTGTCACTGCAGAGTTTCTTCCCATACGCTTTTCTGTGGGGATTCCCTCGGGAGCGCTTGTTTCCTCCCGTTTGTTTGTTCTTTTTTTCCCGCCTCGCTGAGTCTCGCTTTCTCAGCTTTATTTTCTCTCTCCGACATTCCTGCATTTTTTTAATTGGACCGCTGTCGGTTTCCACCACCCCTCAGAAAGAGAACGACCTGTGTACTCGAGGGGGGAAAGTTTTTTCCAATTGTAAACTTCTCTCTGAGGAAAAGCGTGTGCGAGTTACATAACTCAAAGGCTTCCATGGGTTTCTCCCGGCGAATGAATAGAAATTCAATTCGAGGAAAATGTTTATCGAATGAATTTAATCTTTCACACGGGCGCGAGTCGGTCGTGCCTCACTCGAACACGGCTCCCCTCAACCCCATTTCCATTCTCCCTCCGAGGGGGAGAGTTCGAATCAAAAATGTTCACTTTCAAGTCTTCTCCGAGGCACAGGCCTCTGTAATTATGCAACGACTCAGAATTGTGACTGTGAAGAATGATTCCGATGGATTTTCAACCCCCGCCCCTTCCGAATTGTTACGGAATCGGAGTGGAAAAAAGGGAATCGGTGCCATTTGAGGGAGAAACGTGTGTTTAGAATGTCAAAGGATTAAAACGAACCCTCCCGGAAAGAAATCGTTTATCATGCGTGTGACTTCACACCCCTGTGCGAGTCTCCCCCGCAGTTTTTACACTAAGACAGAATTTCGTCTTTGAGATTTTCTCGAGTGTAAAACCGAAAGATTCCATTTGGAAAATCCTTTTGCGAGAACCGCCTCTCCTCTGCCGGCCCGAGAGAATCCAACAAACTGTGTCGAACACATCGCCTTCCCCTGCCACACCAAACACATTTTTAAACAAGAGATCAACCCTGGGGGGAGAAGACATCCAGGAGGGCTCGGCCACGCTCCGACACGATCTCCACGAACGGTGCGGTCAAAGAGAAAATGAAAAAGCACCCGTTCGGAGTCCGGAAAATGTCCGTTGGCGATCGAGAGTCAGGACTGCCAACTTAAAACTAGTGATGGCCGTCAAATGGAGGCTTCCAACGGCGGCCGACACTTCGCATCCTCCCGAGAAAAATCACACGAAAGTCCGCGAACCCGCAAAATGAACTCCCTCCCCGCGAATCAGGAACGCACTGACGCCGCCTCTGCGATCCCGCCGAAGCGAACTTACTTGAACTTGCAAATCAAAACCATTTTCCTTTTCTTTCTTTCGATAAAATAATGGAGAGAATGAGAATCCGGGGTGACACGACGTGTACCTTTCAACCTTGCCCTTCCACTTACGCCAGTGTGAACGCATCCTCAAGAGAAGCCTCCATACCGGAACCAAAACGTGCCGGCCAAAATCCACTTTCCGCGCACTGTTCACTTCCGGCGAGCGGGAAAACCGCGGGAAATTCAAACCGAACACTGGGTTCACTCCGATTCGACTGTCCCCGATGGGACCGGGGTGTTAGGGCAGTTATGTTTGGGGGGGACGTCGGGTACAACAAACCAAAAAGTCACACAAACACACACACACAAAATAATAATTCCGACGACTTGAAAATGAAGTTTACGACTAAAGCAGAATCAAAGGTTCAAAAATAAATTTTAGTGTAGAGGGCCAGAAAATAGATTTAACATCCCGAAAATTGCCTTCCGTAAACCAAAAATAATTGTCGGCTTCCAAAATAAATCGGCATGCTATTTTCTATTCCTGGGATCTAAGGGCTATTTTCTTACCTCGGCGCAGTGTATGAGGATGGTCCTAAACTTAGAACTGGTTAACTTACAACATGGTGCCAGTAAAAAAAGATTTAAAACGTGGTGCGGGAGAAGACGAAGAGCGGCGAACAAGCCCGAAGCTGTGACCCCCATATTGCGACGCCGCGCGTCAATCTGCCCTTTTTTTCGGAAACTCAAAAATCCCCGGAGCTCTTCGCTTCCTCTGCTCCCCTCCCCTTCACCACCATCAACATCACCACCCCCCACCACCACCGAAACCACCACCACCATCATCAACATCACCATCTTCCTCCACCCGTCATTTTTCCCTTCCGACTGCTCCCTAATTGAGACCGACTTTCTTCCTTTGTTTTCGCCTCCCCAATTATTTTTCTCAAACGAACGAGATCCTTTCCATTTCCAGCCCTTCTCCTTTCGGGCGGAAAATGCTCCCTCCTCCCCCCCAGAAGGCTCATTTGCCACTCTCTCATTTCGTCGTTATCATACATACGGGTTCGCAGAAATTCACGAGTGTGTGAGCATTTTGAAAATGAGCGAGTGAGAGGTGGAAGCACAAAAAGCGATCGGAGACGACGACTTGAGCAACAAGTGAAGTGAAGAAAAATGAAAAGAAAAGAATAAAATTTCCAAATGAATGGAATGAAAAATTCAGCTCATGCGCACTGCTGCTGTTGGCTCGGGGGAAGCACACGCTGCCGAGAGATCGCATATGTTTCCTCGGCCCTTACCCCTTTGCCCCCTTTTTCCGCGACTTTTCACTCACCTCTTTTCCGCCCGACTCGAGTTTGGACTGTTCGACAGAGAGACGGCAGCACGAAAACTAACTCTGATCGGGCCGAAAAGAAAAGCGAATGAAGAAGATAAGGGCACAGAGTAAATAAAAGCGCTTTCAAGTGGAGGCATTTCGGAAGGTACGTTATTGGAAAGTGAGTGAGGGAGGAAAGGGTAGGAAAAGGAGAATGCAGAGGTGAGAGGGAGGAAATCTCGCGCAGGTTTAAGCGAATTAACCGATGAAAGGACTCCTTGTCAAAACCATATGCTCTCTCCTGCATTGAACGAAATTAAATAAAACACTCATAATGGCCGGTTGGGGAGAAACGGAGGCATGTGAACGGTAATTAATGAGCGAGCTTCCGCCGTTTCGGTTATCTAACGAAACAGATTAATTTGGGATTAGTTTCCAGGAACAAAGGCGGCCATAAGGCAGGGGGAACAATCGCTGGAAGATGGCGACCGCCCCCGAGAGTTACGTATCCTCCGCCCACTTGAAGGACCGGAGCACCACAGGAAGTCGGAGCGGTTCGGCAGAAGTTTGGCGAATATTCCGGACCGGAAACAGCGCTACGCCGTCGCGTTTGTCTGGCATTGACGGAGAGCAGACGCTGTTCCGCTAGAACAATGACGCTTTTTAGAGGGAGACTCAAACTGGACAAACATTGGCACGGCTCCAGGAACACTTCCCGTTGCGCCATGAAAATCTCGTGTTTTCGATTGTTGATCGAATACAATGGAGGGGAGAATCGTAACTGCGGAAACGGAAGTTCAAGCAAAAGAACATTCCCATTTAAACGCGGTGATTGCGCGATATTGTAAATATTTCCAATATAAAGTTTCAATTTAAAATCAAATACTTTAAACATGTAATAGCACAGAACTGTGGAACGAATAAATTAAATTTGTAATTAAATTCAATTTTTTCTGTATTTATAATAGAGGCGGGAGACATACGCAAGCAAATGACGTCACGAAAATGATGAAAGTAAACGACCACTTGGTCTCCGCGGTTTTCTTTCTGCTTTATTACATTATTATAAAAAATCAATTAACGACATAATTTTTAAATTCAATTGAACGTATTTCCACATGTTCTAAAGTGAGATAAAGCCCTGCGTGTGTGTGTTTGCCTTCATTCTGGAAAAACGGAAGAGGTAAGAAAAGGAAGAGTGCATTTCCTGTTGGTTGGAGACCGTAACGGAGGATTGACTACTCCCCGACTACGAACCATTTCCCGTAGGATTTAACATGGAAACGGTCCACACAGAACCTTCAAGCACCAAGGCAATTAAAAATCTTTATTTTATCTCGACGGGATTTAATTAATGCTCCCCCCTCTATCCCGGTCGTCCTTCGCATAGAGAATTCATTACTTCCCCCTTTATCCCTCCCTGAGTAAGTGAGAAAAGGACATTTTTCCGTGAACCCTTTCGACCGGTTCTGAAAAGGAGGTCAGAGCGAAGCAGTCCCGCAGCAGGGAACGGGATGCAAGTGAAGCGTCGCGACGCTGTTGGAGCTCCCTCTCGCCATAAAAGGTGCGACAGCCTCCGTCAGGAGATTCGAGAAGGGTCTGGAGGGGCATTCATATCATGTTCGCTGAACGGCGCTCCGTTCGGCCCGGCGCACGCTAACGGTCGCTCAGGGCCGCAGCAAGGCCGGCGAGTTGGCGTGCGTCCGTCAGGAGCGCTGCGTTCGCCGGTGGAGTTTTCCGTTAAATAACGGCGTGCATCTGCAGGAGTCTGTGTAGATCAGAGAAGGGATTTGATTTTTGGGAAAGAATTCAGTCCATGAAAGGCCGGAAAAGTGGAAACGAACGTCATTCTGAAGAGAAACGTGACTTGGTTGAACTTGTATTTGAAAGCGATATTAATTAAAAAAATTCAAAACTTGTGAAATTCATTTAAATTAAAAATCATTCCCATGCTTTTTCATGATGTTTCTTATCCTTTAATATAATATTTATCAAATTTTATTTACCGTAAATAAAATCACTAATTTTTTTGAAAAAAAAATGATTAAAAAAAAATAAAATCTTTTGAATAAATATATTTTGAAAAAATATATACTAGAAACACCAAGGAGGTCATTTTGACCCTGAGTGGCTTCTACGAAAGGTTCTGCCATTGCTTATAATATTCTTTTTATTCTTAGTGATTATCCTAATATTTTTTATGAAAATGGAAGAAGTGAAAAAGCAGAGAAAAAATAAAGAGATCAGGGAAAATGAGACCTTTACAGAAAAGTAACAATCAAAAAAAATTATTACATTACAATTATTTATGCAAAAAATTAAAATGAAAGAGAAGAACAATATGCAATGTAGGAATTATTTTGAGCCCTCCTGGCTCTTTTAAGGTTAAAAAATAGTGCAAAAATTTAAAGTGGAGAAAAGAAATTAAATAATTGTTCCCTCAGTCATTCGGCAAGAAGCAAAGAACCTAAGTCTTGCAAAATATCATCCCCCTCCACCCCCTTGAAAGCAAATCTTTTAACGTCTTGGACGTGCCTGAACCCGTGCCTGAGCCTGTCATTTTTCTCTAATTCTTACCCACACCAAATGCAGTAACAAAAGTCCTTCGTTGCACGAGTTTAAAATATCGAATTCGCGACGAAAGAAAATGTGCACCCAATGGGAAAAGCTTTCTGTCGAAGGCGTGAACAGCAGTCGACGCTTCCGAAAGGGTTAAGGCCGTTTGGGGCGAGGGGAGGGACCCGGGACAAAGGGGAGGGAAGAAATGGAAACGTCACGTTCGGGTGGATTTTCCGGTCGCCCCAATTCCTTCATATTTCGAGAAAAGAAATCAGGTTAAACCAGGTTGAATGATGTGCACGGATCTCCATGGGGGACGAGGGTTGGATTGGGGGGTGAAGGGGGCGAGTTGCGTGCCGTGAAAATAAATTCGCTTTCTTTGAATTACCTCCCATTGTTTTCTTTCTTTTTGTTGTTAGTTTGTTTGTTCAGTTTTTCAGTTTCTGTTGACTATCTGCGTTTGGTGTCCCAAAGAGGGAGGTACTCGTCTCGGTCAAGAGGAAAACTGAGGGAAGAGTGAGCTAAAAGAGCAGTCCCGAAATGACTGCCCCACTGCAGAGGAATTTCTGAAGAGAGAAGAAAGGGAATGACGTAAATGGGGTTGCGAAACCTCCCCAACCCCCTTCGGCTCGTCCCGAGTTCTAATAAGTCATTTTCAGAAAATGCACACTCTCATTTAAAACTTGTTTACGGAATCCTTCTTCTTGAAGGAGGCAAATAAAGTAAAAGGTGGTAATTACGAGAGAAATAAAGAGAGAGAGAGAGAGAGTGGAGGGTTCGAACATAAAACTCTCTCAATGACAATGACTAAAGTCGAGTGAAAGAATTTCCATTGTCCTTCGCGGAAAGGTCATCGGACGAGTGAACCCGTTTGAAGGACACCACCATTCGGGGGAGAGAGCGCGGTCTGGCAAAAGTCGACCAACCCTCCGCCCGCCATCTTGGAATGTGCCAAAATGCAATTCTCGCGGTATTGATTCCTCGCCCTTCCCTTCCCCTATGACTAATGCATGTCGTGATGGGGAAACTTCTCAAAATGGAGGTTTTTGTAATTAGAAGCTGAGGGCAGGGGAGGCGAAGGTGAGGAGGGCGAGGGAGTATCAGCAAGGAATCAGCAGAAACAGGTGTTTAATCATCTTCTGGATAGAGAAATCCTCAAGGGGAGAACGGAGGGTATCTGCAACAATAATCGCTCCTTAAAAGAATCGCTATCGAGTAACAAATTCAATTAACAAATTAATTTTAATTAACTCATCCTTGGAAGGAACTTGACCATATTTAGCTAAAATTTAACTTATAATTGCGTCCGTTTGTAAATTATAATCCTGTTTCCTCTCTACATTTTAAAAATGTATATTTTATATACTCCTACTTATGCCAGTGTTTGACGAGAACTTCCGTCCTTAGTGCGAACACTAACACTGGCCAGTAATTTCTAATTACCGGGCCGAATCAAGCAGAGAGAGAAACACAAAGCCTGACAGAAATTCTACGTCCATTAACTTTTAGAAACACAGCTGGCGGAGGGGGCGGAGACCCTTAAGAATTGAAAGATTAACATTGTGTTGGTGTCAATGACTTCCGGAGTCGGTTTATGACGTGGGGATGAGAATTCCGTCAGTCTGAGCACTTCCCAGGTTGAGCACCTGATTGGAGTGACGTCAATGAAAGACTGAACCCCAACCCCCGTGGCATTCCTGAGACTGAAAAGACAAAAGCAGAAGAAAGGAGAGGTAGAAGGATGAGAGAGAAAGAGAGAGAGAGAGAGAGAGAGAGAGAGAGAGAGAGAGAGTCATTAATTACTGGGGAAAGAAAACTAAAGGTGGCGAAGGGCGGCCTCGGGAGTACAACGTGTATTATTTCTTTTGGGTAAACATACACGAGACTCGAAATCCTCGAGCGCAACAGTTTTATTTTTAGAAAGAATCCCCCTTGGCTTTCTCCGACTCAGATCTTCTTTCCAATAGACGAAGACCCCGACAGGATTCGACAACAAAAAGAAATTCTGCTCGGGTTTGAATTGTATCCGTCGGTGCAGTTTCTGACCGCCCCGTTCGATTCACGGACAGGGGTGCATGCCAGACGCCCTCTAAGTGCATTCACCCAATCTTCAACCCTTCTTCTAGTTTCATCATCTTCCTTTATTTCGTTTTATTTGTTTATGTGTGTGCTACTCAAAGTAAACATGTCTTCCTCTCTTACAATGCTCAAACCGCTCACATTTCTCTTTACCGTCTCTTCAATCTTTTTGTTTGCTTTACATCTTCTCTTTCATTGCCATTTCTATTATTCCTCCCTTTTCGCCTCGAAAGATGTGATCACCACTTTCAAGCAGAAAGTGTCACCCTTAGGAAGAGGAACAAAGCTTCGCATTTGGCCACATTTTGAAACTTCTCCAAAAGTTTTAGACCGTTTTATTTATATTCGGGAGAAGAAATTGGATCTGCCGACACTTTTATCACTATCGCTAACCTACAGAGGAGTACAGAGAGTTCACTGTTGTAATTATAAAAGAAGAACGACAAGTAATAAACAAAAGAGCGGGGGGAATGTGATGACACCCAGAAAAAGAAGCAAAGGAATCGTGGAAGAAGACACCGAAAGACAAACAAGTGAATCCAACAAGTGTAGGATAGAAAAAGTGTTTCAAAGAGAGAACGCAATGAATGAAAACATTAGCACGTGTAAGAAGAGTGCGCGGGTTGTGCGTGGCAGTTCGGTTCGACATCTGTTCAGGGTGAGAATTTCAGTAGAACCTCATCGTGCTGAACAAAATCAAATCGAGTCGACAATTATACAGCTGAAATGAGTTCGAAAGGCAAACTTCTCCTGAAATGTTTCGAAACGTCTCCCTTGACTTTTGCTCTGCGGGGAAAGAAGAGGGGAGGGAGGGGTTACGCAATGAAAAGCAAGCAAAGACAAGGAATCATGAATAACAATGCCTTACGGGGGAGGGAATGGGGAGGTGCGAAGTGTCACAAAAGATCCGTGTGACATTGTTATTGTAATCATGCGATCGGTTACTCGGCTGACGTACTCTAAATCGGAAGACGTTCATAGGGGGAGGAGAAGGGGAGAGGGGGATGAAAGTCAATAATACTATTAACTATTAAGTTGTGCGAGAGAGGTGAACCTGATGTCACTCTCGTAACAGAAGCGAACACGAGCTCGCACTGATTTAGGGGATGATTTCCACCCCGAACGCAAACTCAAGTTTTCGGGTGAAAAATCAAAAACTTTTAACTTCTTTGAAAAAGAGCCGACAGCGACAGCGATCCTCGCGTCTCGAGGGATATTAAAAATTCAATTTTGCGGAAAAGTAAATGAACCGCTGCTCAACCCCCACCCCTCTCTTCCGGAAGAAAATTCGTGTCAACAACAACGTTAATTCCCCTTTCCATTTCCTATCCCCTTTCTTTCTCCTGCGAATTCCACTTGGCAATTGCCGATAGCACTAAACCGAACACAGAAATTTGCAAATTTCCGACAGCGGAGAGAGAACACGCAAATGAAAAAGAAACCACATGCCGATTGAGTGCGCATAGTTACAGCGTCGTTAGTAACGCAAACTCCTTGTGCATCACCATCGATGATATGCAAATGTCACAAAAAAAACAGAGAAAACCAGCACATTCAAAGTAACATGCAAGCCATAATGTCCGCAAAATTTTCCACTATGAAATGGTCGTTCAATATTTAATTCTGGCGAAGAGACTGGAGGAAGCTCGCGAAAGCACACAAAATCAAGTAAAGCCGGTTAAAAAAGTGTACAGATACAAACACAATCAACATACTTACTGTAAATCGAATTCATAAACTTAGAGTTATAGACAACGTACAAAATCACGAAAACACCGAAAAAATTCGTTCTTATTCTTAATAAAAAACAAACGCACCCGAAAAGGTACTAAAATATGAAACATCATCAATATTTAACCAAAGAAAGACGAGAGAAAGCTGAGCAAAATTAAAAAATAAATGAGAACAGAATTATTAAATAAAACCCTTTAAAAAAAAGGGGCACCGAGGAAAAGTTTTTTAGAAGATAGAAACGTTTGCAAAGTCTATGTAAATATTTTTAATCTACTGTACAGATACAGTAAGGATTATTTAGTGAAAATATTTCCCCCCTGGAGTAATGAGAAAAAGCAGAAAAAGCTCACTAATTAAGAGCCGGCGATCTCCCACCCCTCACCCCTTGCTTTGTCCCAAACAAATATCCGATGATAATGAAAATTAATTAGGCCTCAACGGTGGGAGCCTCCGGCAGGAAAGCGAGGCGACAAAACAATCCAATTCTTTCACGGGCCGCCCTCGAGGAAGTTGGCGCAGTTAAAACCCCCCGACGGGTTTCGCACGACAGAAGTAAATCAAAGGAGGGGCGGCGCACCGGGGGGGGAGTGACGGGGCCCAACAGCTGGGAGAGAGACGCCAAGGTGCGACAACACGTGCCCCTTACGTGAGTCACCCGTTCCACAGACGTCGTAAAGAGATGAGAGTCTGTTCCCCCAAGAGAAAGGGAATCTCGCGAACGTGGCTCTCCCCCTCCCCCTCCCCCTCCCTCTCTCTCTTTCTCTCCTGCGGGAATGTTCTGGAATGTTCCACCCCGGTGGTTCCAAGTGAATGTCGCGCTCGCCTTTTGTTGGGGCTGTTCTGGGGTTGTCATTTGGGAAGGGCAGAGCGGACTTTGGGGGACGGAAAAGATTTGTCTGCTCCCTTTAACTTTCTCCTGCAAAACTCTTTCTTTAAGAACATTATTTTAATTATAAATTTATTATTAAATTCAGCTTAATCACATTATGACGATATTTAAACAATTAATAATAGTAAAAAACTGGAAAAGACAAACCGATCAAACTGTTTGTTGAACATGAAAAAATTTATAATTAAAAAAAATATAAAATATAATAAAATAAATATCAATTATATAAAATAAAATAATAAAAAATAAAACACATTTTTTTCGTGTGTTTCGAGTGCCTGTTTTCTTTACTCCAGTAATTATAAAATAAGTATAAAAATATTAAATACAATGCATTAATTGTAATTATAATTTTTATAAATACTGAAGAATATATTGCGCACAATGTAATGTAAATTTTGAACGAGAGTAAATTCTAATAACTGTTCAAATAAAGTTATTCACAGCGCTCAAAAGTATTTGAACAAAACAAAATGTTTTATTTTCCGGTCAACGATTGCTGCGAAAAAATAATTCGCCTTTCAATGAAAACCCTATGAAAGAACAGTCGCATGTGCCTAACAGCTGTTAGAAGGGATTCAATGAAAACCAAAGAAATTTTTCGCAGTCAATCACAGTAAGGGTTGAAACTGTAAGATTTCCAATTATTGCAACGTCAATGTGTTCTGTTTAAGTGTCTTCCATCCCACTGTTTTTTAATTTTCACAAAAAAAGGGATGAAAAAACTTTAAAATAAAGATGTGTTTGCAATACTAAGCAGGCAGTGCGAATTTCTTGGTATTGCTCGGTTAAATAAAATGCTTCTAATATAAATAATTAATAAAGTTTCTTCTTTTTCAAATTATAAAAGAACTCAATTAGTTTTTTCTGATTAATGTTATTATTCTTCTTTCCCTCCGTTCCCACTTCAGTTTTCTCTTTCCCAACATCATCCTTTTTCCCCATTTTATAATCCCTAATTAATGTATTTGATTCCCACAAAATCGGCTTTTCCATTCAGCTTATGGCGTAAGTTTTTGCCAAACTCCTCTCTGGCAACCGTCCATGAAAGATGACGGAAACTACAAGAGGTGTCTCATCCCGAAAATCCCTCTCAAATATATACTCTCTCAACGATATATTTATAATTTAAAACGCAATCGAAAGAGTGAAAAATAATTAGGGGAATCTCATCTGGAGGAACTCACCCTCTTCTGCTTTCCTGTCCCGAACGTGAATCCTCCTCTCTCTCTCTCTCTCTCTCCCAAGATTAAACTCGATCGAGAAACATAATACCCAGCACACGACACGCAACCTTTCTCACAAAAACCAAAAGAAACAAAAGCGACAAATGAGAGAAAACAATTTCGCTCGCCATCCGGGTGCACGAGATAGGGGAGGGGGTGCGAACAGAAAAGAAACCTCGGGGTGGAATGCGCCGCCGAGGGAAACCCGCCCCGGACCGCCCGCCCGAATGCTAAGCGTGCGCGCCACCCCACACCCCTGAGCATAACGGGAAAGTTGGCACCCCTCCCTCCCCCCGCACTTTCAGGTCTTGTAAACGAGTTATCTGTCGCGAAAGGTATCTGCGCGAAGAATGTGGTGGTGCCCATGCTTAGCCTGCGGGGAGGGACTGGTCAGCCTCGGTGGCAATGACTTCTCCACCCGGGGGTTGTTCCTGGTGCGTCGGAGGGCCTCGGGGGGAACGAAAGATGGTGGCGAGGCCCCCGCGAGTGCTCACGATGAGCGGAGCGTTCGCCTGACTAAAATTTAAAAACGAGGGGCGTGACTGTCCGACATGAGCAATGTTCGATAAGGCGAACGGCACCTCCCGCAGAAATCACGGCAAACTCTGGCAACGATTGAACGGTTGCCATGGCGACCAAGGGTTTTTCTTTAAACAAAATGCCGGGAGGACTTTCGGAGAGGAATCTCTCGTCTGAGGGAGGTTTCTCGTTAAAAGAAAGCAGATGTGCGGGATCCTCCGCATGTGGCAAGGAGTTCTCATGCAAAGCAATTAAGGGCGGGGGCGGGAGGAAGGGTTCGGGGACGGGGAAGCGTCAAAGAATCGGACTCACCCAAAGAGCGAAAAAGGCAGTAACGATTCATCGTGAACGGAGCTCGCATAAGACACATGAAACCTGAAACAAAGTAGAGGAAATTATTTGGCGTAAAACTAATTTAATGCAGTTACGGTGTGTCGAAGGAGCATAAAATGGCCGACCGACAGAGACACGTGATGCCGTGGGGTAAATACAGCAGTGCCAGCAGTGTCAATAACCGTTGACGGCTGCCGAACGCCTTCGATGACGGGATTATGTAAACGGCAGCCGCTCCCGTCCTCCAGAAATAGGCTCTTCGATTCTTCCCTGACCTGAGAAACCACCCCAAACATCAAAAGCAACCCCTACCTTGCCCTGAAATAAATACTTATAATAACTTCTCAAAGGGAAATGTGGTCATTTTGACCCCTTAACGCAACTTAAGACATTTTCAAGTTAATGTCACAAAAATTTTGTGCGAACATTCTAAAAGGAAAAAAGGAAAACCAAAGAAAGAGAAAAAAGGTTAAATCATAAATTATTACACTACAATTCCAGTAAACAGTTTTCCGAAGTAATATCATATTTACTCACAAATCCATAGCGAAATAATGTTTTTCCAATTTAAAAGAAGAAGAAAGATCCAAATTTGGGATATTTTCAGTTGGTTCCAAAGCCCCCCATAAAAATTTACTTGAGAACATCCCCTCCGGAGTTGAGGGGTTCCCATATAATAATATTTCAAACCTTATGGGATACCCTTCAGGGGTGGCCAGAAGGTGGCCGCCCTTTTTCTTTCCTCTCGTTCCATTTCCAGGAAAGTGACGACTGACGACCAGACACACCCATCAGAGGAAGAGAAAAGGCCCGCAGGAAAGCTAAACATGGGAGCCGACCGATCTCTTCTTGTTTGGCCATTTTGTGTGGCCGCGAAAGCCTCCGGGGATCCGGAGGTTGTCTTTGGTCGTTGGACTTTGATTCCTGAGTGTGTGAGGGAGAGGTTCGCCTCGAAGAGAAAGACGAAGGAAGCCCAAAGGAGATGCACTTCGGATGGCAAAGGAACTATGGGAACACAATATATTATATTAACAATGGAACAGCCGGGAGCAGTCAAAACATACTTTGTTTTCCTTTATTATTTTCACCAACTAAATTATATTTTCAGATTAGAAACAATGCACATAAATTACGTAATATATAATGTAATGTTATAATTTTCATATCATTTTTTATTTTCTTTAGCCTCTGCTTTTTTAACAAATAATAAACTAATGTTTTTAACACGTTGAATTATGGATCTGATTTTGAATCCCCAGGGTCAAAATGACCCCTTTAATGGTTCAACTGAAACCCCAATTTCAGCTCTGAAAGACACCTGAGGGAATAGTGTTTTTCAGTTTCTCCCCATTTCAAAAGCATCGCCATTTTTATCTGGAACGCCGACCCAATTTTCCATTTCAAAATTTATGTGCTCTGAATCGCGTCCCTCTTACACCCCCATACAATGGCTAATCGTCATAATAATTGTTAAAAATTCATCCCCCTCGCATAAAAAATCTTTTACTTTTGTAATCCACCTCGGAAAATAAATAATAATTTTAATGTAATCGGAAAACGTTTTCCCCCATGTCACGCTTTCACCCTGGCCCTAATAAAAGTCACCCCTTTCACCTTCACCTACTTTCTCTTCCCCTTTCCTCCCCAGCAGAATGCAACCATCCCGCAGCGAAAGCTCCTGCTTCGCGAGGGTGCTGCACCCAAAGCCTCGTCAGGGAGTCAGTTCAGGAACATCCTTGACGAGTTAGGAAGCAGAGTGGCACCAGGGCCACATAAATCTCCGGTGGGGGCAGAGGGGGCCGGAAACATGTGGTTTATGGCTTGGCTTCCTCCCGTAACAGTCGCAGCGCGAGTGATGCAAGTAATGACACAAGTGATCACCTCGAGGGGTGATTTACGGGGCGGGAAATTGTGGAGAATGCAGGAGGGTGAACGGCCTCGACGGGGGCAGAAGAACCTTTTGCACCACAGAGATCTTCTTCAGAAAGAAAAGGTTCGCACCCAAATGAGATTTGGACTCTTTTTCTGTTTGGGCGTAATTCTTAACCCCATTGAGGAGTTGGAAATTCGGAATCGTCCTCTGTTTTCTCTTCTTTTCTTACTTTTCTCCCTTTTTCCCTCCTCTTTGCTATTTTCTTTTATTTTCATTCTATTTTTTCACTATTTTCCTTTTACCTTCTCTTTTTTTCTCTTTTCTTTTTAATTTTTTACTTGTATCTGTTTTCCTCTTTTCATTTGCGCTTTTTACCCTTTTTCCTTCTTTTACTCTGACTCTTCATTTTGCCTCCTTTCTTTTTGGCCAATCTTCTTCTCTGCCTCAGTGTCGACTTTTTATCTCCTGCCCGGCCAACTCCTCTCGAGCGCTCTCGCATAGTTATCCAAAGGAAACAAAGGAAAAATCATAATTTATGGGCTCACATTGCTGTCGTCTTCAGGTGACCTCAGCATTCGCAGCAGCATTCGCCTGTTCCGGCTCGTCCTCGCCGACGGCCTTGTCCTCCTTCTTCCATTTCTGTCTGGCAGCTCTTCCCTGACAACACCTCGACAGTCGGTCCTTGCCTTCCCTTCCCGGGGGCGATGACGTAATCGCGAAGAGTGGCGAGGGGTGGCGGGGGGAGGGAGGGGGAGCGAGGGGGGGTAATTGGGGTTGGCGAGGTTCTGACAAGTGTGGTGACGAGAAGGACTGTCAGAGCGAATTACTTTCGGCTGGTTTGGCGAGGACAGTGATGGGCGTACAGTTGACTAATTGGAGAGTTTTGGATTTGAGGTCTTCTCAAGAATGAGAAAATTCAAAAGAAGGCCATTTTATGAAATCCGCACACATAAAATTATATTATATGCGGAGCATACTGTTTTTTCCAATGACCCCCTGATTCCAAATACCCTCATTTTTTATTTTTTATACAAATAAAATTTTTAATATCATATGGCCGTTCTCACGTTAAATGAAACTTCAGGCAACTTCTCGGTCTCATTATAGCGCCGCACTTACTATAAGTATGAAATTCGTGCGAGGGCTAATGAATGCAGTTGGCACCTAATTACCATTATTCGGCGCCGATGGTTTTTAACTCCTCTAACTTGGAATTTCTCCATTCTTTTCTGATAAATATTTAATCCGCTTCTAAGTTTTTAACCGAGAAGGGTGCAAAGTGTGCAACTATGGGACAGAATATGCCACAAAGTTCTCTGACCCAAAGGTACAGTAAAGCCTGAGCCATTCTTTTTATTTACTACTGTATTTATTTCATTACTATTATTATTATTCATACTCTTTCTTTTTTCGCAAATTACTAATTACTAAAAAATTAGAAAAATAGAAAACTAAGAGAAAAGGAAAAAAGGGGAAAATAGAAAGTGTTAAATAGAAAAGGGAAACAAAATGATATAATTGTATGTATTTTTTTTTTAAATAACTACCTTTTATTTTAAGGGAACGATTGAAGAAAAAAATAATAAACTTCATAAAGGCGTGAGTTTTAGTGAAAAGAAGGTGTTTGACGCGTCACCTCTTTTGCAGGCGAAGGTGGTGAAAAGCTGTAATTTTGTTATAAATATTTTATATCCACTGGTGAATTTAAAGGAAAAATCAACCGAAATGATCGACAGGAAGTTGCTTTGAGATTTCTCAAAGTTTCGCGGTGAACATTTTCTTAACCGTTCAACTTTTTCTAAAACCTGGACGAATGATAAAATCCCAGATTTTGGAATATCGACGACTTTATGAAGCATAAGCAAATGGAAAAAGGGGTCAAAGTGACCACCACTTACTTGTTTTCCTTGAGCCTAAATTTTCATTTTTTCTGATCTTTCATTTTTACTGATTTCCCTTTTTATTTGTTTTTCCTGATTTTGCGAAACCAAGTGAAATTTAAAATAAATAAATAAATAAATCAAATTAGGGGTTAAAGTGACCGTTTCGTAGAATCGACTGTATACATAAATATGAGATACATCCAACTGCGAAGAAAATAAATCGGACATGCAAAGATTGAAGCGATAGCCAAAGCAATAATTTTTTTCTGTTAGAAGAATAATTTGTGGAGGATTACAATGACCATTAAAAACGATTAATAATTCTCCATCATTATTCAATCCACATGTCTGAGTGAAAAATTAAGACTCGAATTTGCTTCTGCTCGAATTCTGTGAAATATTTCAACGGTTTTTGGTTTCCAAAACTTATAAGCACACTCGGCCCTCGATTTACACGGTTTGATATCTCAGCAACAAAAATTTCTCTCAGTAATCTGTCAGTTTCGTATCAGTCTTCTTTCCATAAGCATTGGGTTTCGTTTTGCACGGTTTCTCTTGGAACCAATTTAACGTGTAAATCGAGGGCCTTATTTATTTCTCTCAGGTATTCTTTACTGCACTTTTTATTATTAATCATTACTTCATTCATTTTTAACTGTTTATTGGCTTCACTGTTACTGTATCTGTCTTTAAATTTCCTTCAACTAATTTTTTAATTACTGTCCTTAATTTAATTTACTGTATTTTATTGTATTTCATCCAAATCATATGTAAACCTATAATTCTTTTCAAACAATTCATTAAAAGCCCAGTCTTTGTGAATAATTTATTTGTTTATTTGATACTGATTGGTTTATTTGGTTTATTTGTATTGTATGACATACATTTGATTTACACTGCATTTGTATTTACTTGGATTTATAAAAATATACTGTACTGTATTATATTTAACCCAAGTTTTATTTGGGATTTAATTCAAATGGTTTATTAACCTAAAATTGATTACTGTCCTCCCTTCATAAGCTGATCTTCCACCAAAACATTCATTTTTTATAAAGTTCTCTGTTAGAGGGAATTGTATTCTGTGGAACTCTCACCAAAATACAACTGGACAGTATTTACATTTAATCCATTAAATTAAATAATTTTCTCGAATACTGATGAATCATATGTGAGAAATTTTTAAGATGAATTCATCACATTTAAATGCAAATCAATTATTAGCAGCACTTTAATTAAATATAGTTCTGCCTTGATAATAAACTCCATAAATGAGGAAAAGCCAAAAGAGCCAAAAGAGCCAAAAGTACAGAAACAACTGCATCTTTCACTTGAACAAAGCCCTCTGTGAGGGGTCAAAAAGCCCATAACACATTAACACAGGCCAGAAAGGATTAATTTGTGATGAAGAAAAGTGGATCTGAGGCAACCGTCTGAAGGCACCAAAATCAATAAGGGAAACGACGTCCCCCCAAAAAGGGCGACGCAGGCCAGGGAATGTAGTGGGTGGCCAACGACGCGGGGCTAACGGCTGAGAAAAGACTGTGTCGATTCGGGCACGATTTGCGGGCACTTTCGACAGAATTCTAAGATGAAACGCTCACAAGGTTCCAATCTGACCTTGATCATTCGCTGACTGTGGGTGTCAATACTAATGTTGTGTTACGAGCGCCGGATCGGGTTGCATGTTTTGCGAAAACCTGAACCGTATCAGGCGTAAATCGTTATTTGTTTGCCGAGACTGACAACAATGCCGAAGTTGATTTTATTAACATCGATTCAATTAATATTTACCAGTTCTACCATCTTAACGGCGAAACTTGATTTCAAGGCCGTTTGTCTGAAACACAAAATCCAAGCTAATTAATATTACTTACAAAGCTCGAAGAGGTTAAGTTTTCCGTTTTACACTTTGGTCCACTGTAAAATAACGATCACAGAAATTTCGAAACAAAATCACAGATTCGTTTCATATCACTACTAGCGTAAAACATAAACAAAAAAACTTCAATGGTGAAGATGAGATGATAATATTAAAAAAGATGCCCTGTCCAAGCAAAATATTTTCTCTGACGTCACTGAAATTTATCGACAATTTTCAAACAAGTGTTCTAAAAGCCACAAAACCCGTTCTTGACCAATGACCTTTCGAAAGAATAAAACCGGTCAAATTTTCTCGTGTGCGCTTAACTTACTTAAATTTCGGGCGCTTCGAAATGAAATCACCGCGGGACACCGTAACTAAAACTATTTTTTTCTCAAATAATATTTTCCTAACGCTGAGCGCCCCTTCGATTCGATTGTATGACATCATAATGACATCACTGATCACACAGTAGGCTGTTTTGACCTTGATAAGGATTGATTATTCAACCGAATTCAACAACAGTTTTCCCCGTCCGGTTGGCAACACTGCTGTACAACGATAGTCGTTGAGCGCTTCGTTCCCGGAAAATGTCGTCGTTCATATGCCTTCAGTGAGGGAACGCAAATGGTGAAACTTACGTAAAATCTTTATTCTATTCTTAGAAGGCGAGCTTCTTTGGGAATCTTCTCTCAGGTGGTGATTTATTTTCGAATTTTCGCTGAATGATATTTATCTTTAGCTGAGCGTCTGCTTGTAAAGTATACGCATGAGCGATGTTTACGTTTCTTAATTTTCGTTAAAAATGCATTGATAATTTTTTATTTGTCAAGTAAGTTTCATTTTCTCTGTTTTAACTCATATAATCCCAAGGTATGGAAGAATCCATCAGTTTTTAATGTTTTAAACCGTTTTTTACAAATGTGAATTCCCCGAAGTGTTATAACCTAAAATATTGGGTTATACAGCAAAACGTGTTACTCATTTCCACTTATTTAACTTAAAATTTCATTCAGTTGTGTTTCCCTAAGTGGTTTCATTTAGGGTGTTTTTTTAAATAGGAAAATAATATGATTTTTAATCATTGTTTCAGATGAATATCCAGTCATACTTGCCATTAAAATATTTCCTAATCAATTGGGATTGTATGGGTTAAGACCAATCCCAGCTAAAAGATGATTCCAATTGGAAGAAATTTCAAGGTGTTTGTCAAAGAAAGAAACTGTGATGACCCCATTGAGGGTTCTGCCCCTAAAGGAAAGTACCTGTGTGTTGCACCTCTCACTGGAGACAAAGCAAAGCAGTTTTATGAAGAGGTCCTCACCCAGGAATCCTCTGCTCCAAAACAAAAATCAAAACCAAAACTGAAACCAAAACCAAAGCCTCACCCACCTATGCCAGAGAAAAAATTCAAAAGCACTGACCTCCTGTGGATGGCTCAGAACAATGATGTGAAAAGCCTCAACAGCTTCCTCTTGCAAGAACCCAACTGTGATGTGAATGTGAATGATGACTTTGGTTGGACTCCCCTCATGTGTGCCTCCTGCAGTGGTGCAGAGGAGGCAGTCAAGGTCCTCCTTGAGGCAGGGGCAGACCCCACCAGGGGTGACAGGGTGGGAAACACTCCCCTCAAGCTGGCCAAGCAGAAGAACTGGATCAGAATCAGGGAAATGCTGGAAAAGCATGACAAGGAATGTGAGAGTGAGGTGAAGAGGGCAGAGGATCCTTGTGAACCTTTCTTCTGTGAGACATGCAATGAAACTTCCAATAGCAAGCCCAGACATGAAAGCTCAACTGTTCACCTGTTCAACTGTCCCATAAAGACAGGGACATTCTATGGCATTCCGGAGAGCAATAAAGGTTTTCAGTTGCTGTTGAAGGAAGGCTGGGAAAGGGAAAAGGGTTTGGGAAGGGATGGAAGAGGTAGGAAATTCCCAGTGAAAGCTGTCATGAAGAAGGACAGGACAGGGATAGGTGCGCCTCCACAACCTGACAAGAGCGGAAGGGATAGCGATCACACTCAGAATTATTTAAATAAGAAAATAAGATCGTATAACGCGTGGAAGGACAAACACTTTGAGAAAAACTTTCGGTTGGAGTTTTCATGAAGTTGGCGGGTTTGCTTATAAGTCGGGATGCATTCAGGACTCAAGATGGAGAACCCCAGCAGAAGTTTAAAGCACCTGGAAGAGATGGAGAGCCTGGGGGAGGAAATCCTCATGGACGTTAACGAGATTGTAGCGCTCGACAAAAGACGGAACCAGACGCGAGAAGGACTTCGGGAGCTGAAGAAGCTCACCGAGGAGAAAGCTTGGTTCGCGTTCGGTCCTCTGCTGATCAAGCGGCCCGTCAGCAAAGTGGAGCCCATTTTCAAGAAAGGTGAATTCTACGTCTGTCACTCAAGCACTCATACGCCTCGACTCATAAGTAACTTCCGTTTATTTATTCAAAGTACTGAGTCACAACATAGACAACAGAAGGAAGTTACCAATGTTTCGAGTAACCGCGTTGCATACATATCGTGGCTTGACGCCCTCGGCCTTGGCCAAAGCTAACCGAAACGTTATCTCTCCAGATCAAGTGAGCATCGACGCCGAAATCAACAAGATACGCAGCAACCTCAAGGTGAAGGTGAACGCCCTTCGCGACATGGAGCACAAACCCCCGGTGCCCGGGCTCATGCTCCAGGCCATGACCCCGGAGGAGATGAAGGCCGTCGGCCAGGTCCTGGGCAGGCGAGCGGACTGATCTCACGTCGTGTAAAGTATAATAATTGTGATAATAAAATATAGCATTTATTTGGCCTTGTTTTTACCCTGCGCGAACTGCTTCCTCTTGCTCCTGGGAAGGCTCTTCTGGCGTCTCCTCTCGAGCTCCTTCCTCTTCTTGAGGATCTGCTCGGGTCTTTTGAGTGTCGCTTTCGCTTTGAGTTTCTGCGCCTCTTTGCGGTTGTGTCTGCCCCACCGCGTGTTCGGGAAGTCCCTCTCTGCGTCAAGAAAAGAATGAGAGCAAATGACCGCCTGGGCCGTCCTCCGTGTGGCCGCCAGTACTTACGCCTCGTGTTGGCCTTTGCTTGGCCATCGCCGTCCTCGCCCTCCTCTTCGTCCTCCCCGTCGCTCTGAGCTTCGGCTTCCGCTTTGGACTTCTCTTTCCACTGCGCGTACCTGTTGCTCTTGTATGAGGCCGATATCCAGTTTCCTGATTCCGTTTTGATTTTTCCCACTTTCTGGCCCTGATGAAAAAATGTATTGGTTATTACTGGAACAAAGTACAAGAGAAGGAAAGGGATCAGGCACGTTATGGCACTTACAGGCACATTAACCAGCTTTTTCCTCTTCTTGTCCCACTTCTTCAACTGCTTCTGCATTTTGAAACCCTCGTCGCAGTCGCCCGACAGATCGAACATGGCTTTGTTGGCTTCGCTGCTGAAAGTGTTGATTGACAACCTGAAACAGTTAAGGTTGATCTCATCGTACGTACATTAAAATCATAATATAAAATATAATTTTTATAATTTTTAAAAAATTAAATAAGTAAATGCAAATTTATATATCGCTGCATCTGTTTATCTCTCAAATTACTAATGTTATATACAAAAAATAAATTTATAAAAGAAACGCACCCTTCTTCCGTGTGTCGGTCGGGAGCAAAATGGGGCACATAATATTCTTCGTCCACGAATTTCTTCTTCTTCTTCGGTTTCACTTTCTCCTCCTCGCAGTCATCTTTCCTCTTCTTCCCGAACACTTCTCCCACCTTCTTCATTTCGCTCTCCTCTGTCCTCTCTAAAGGCACGCGTTCCTTCTCCTCCTCCTCTTCCCTCTGGGTTTCCTCTTTCTCCCTTTCCTTCTCTTCCCTCCGTTTCCTGAAATTCATCACTTGTTTTTCGTGGGCTTTTTTCGTCCTTTTCATCACTCCACAACACTTCGATTTGTTTGAAACGTTGAGTTCGAAAATCGTCTGCAAATACATAGTTTATGTCAATTCTCAGTTATTTAAGACAAAATCAAAAATATGGTCTTTTCGTCCATTCTAATTTCTATGAGAAGCTAAACAGATTCTGTCATAAGCAGTTAACTGTTATCTCAGAATCTTCCAGTCGGTATTCGAAGATTTGAAAAAATTTTTGAAGAATCTCATAGAAGTGCTCGTAAATACATTCATCAATTTTAAATAATTGAATGATTAATTCTGCACTCACCCCTTTCGGTTTGTATCTCTTCATCCTCTCCAAAACTTCCACCGCCTTCTCTTCCTCAACGTCCTCGCACCTGAAAAACGGATGCGTTCCCAGGTTCTTCACCTCCAGCTCCTTCAACCTCTTGACGCTCTCCGCGGACGCCCCCGCCCGCGACTGCAGGTACTTCTTGTACCCGTTCCTCGACACCCTCTCCATGGCCACCAGGTCGTCGTCGTTCCTGTGCCAATCGATGAGCGCGCAGTGCTGACTCTCGATGAGGTGGGGAGGAATGCAGCCAAAGGCACCATCGCTGTTGGCGGTTGCGTCGTTGCTGCTGCCGACAGGGACGAGGTTCAACTTCCGCCCGAGAAAGAGGTGGAGATCCAGGACGTAGGGGACCTCGTCGAGGGACACCAGCGAAAAGGCGGTTCCCGCTCTGCCAGCTCTTGCGCATCTACCTGAAACGAAAAACAGTAAAACTTTAATCTTGGTGCTTTCTCAGATAATACACAACTGCTTCTAGAAGAGAAAGAAAACAGCACAAACACAACAGTAACAAACTGAGAAACAGAAAACTCACCCACTCTGTGCACGAACAGCTTCGACTTCGCCGGAAAATGGTAATTGACCACATAATCCAAGTTCGGGATGTCGACCCCTCTGGCGGCCACATCGGTCACCAGCAGCACTGAGCACTTCCTGTTCTGGAACTTTCCCGCGTTTATCTTCCTCGCCGAGGGATCCAGGTCGGAGTAGATGTAAGTGTTGGAGATGTCGGCCTTGTCGAGGACCTGCAAGGGCAGAAGAGCGGTTGAGGGCCTGCCCCCAGGAGCAGAGGGGCTCACTCACCATGTGGAGGTACTCGACGTGGTGCTTGGTGGCCGCGAAGACGATGGTCTGGGAGTCCTTGGGGAGGGAGGAGAGGAGGCAGAGCAGGGCCGGGAGCTTGTCGTCGTGGTTGAGGGAGAAGAAGGCGAGGGCGAGGGTGTCCGGGAGCTTGGAGTCGAGGTCCAGCCTGAGGAGGAGGGGGTTGGTGAGGCCTGCTTTGGCGAAGTCGACGAGGAGCTTGGGCAGGGTGGCAGAGAAGAGGAGAGTTTGCCTGGCGTCTCCCAGACGACTGAGTATTTCCCTCAGCTGCTCACCAAATCCCATTTCAAATAATCTGAAAAGGAAATGAATGCAAATATTGAATGAACTGGCCATACATGTCTTTCAAAGTTATATATCAAAAACCTTACAAAACCTAATTTAACATCAATAACCTTTTACAAAATCCTCACTATACTGAATGTAATTTATTAATTAAATTAACTGTCTAAAACAGCAAAATGTTTGTAATAAATCAATCACCCATGTGGAAAAATCATACTGGTCTTTTATACATCAAATGCAACACATTTTAATGGAAACAGACTTTTATATGGCTAAACAATTTGAACTCACCTATCAGCCTCATCAAAGACAACATATTCCACTGAATTCAGTTTCAAATCCATTTCAATGCATAAATGCAGAAATCTTCCAGGGGTGGCAACAATGATATCAGGGTTGCTGTGCAAAGCACCAAACTGATAATCCATTGAATCTCCTCCCAACACTGCCAAACATTTCAAATTTGTAAATTTTCCCAATTCCTTAATGAATTTAACTGTCTGAAAACGAAGAAAAAGAAATGGGTTAATGGCCTGTGAAGCCACTCATCAAAGCAATGAAGAGAAAAGAATTACCTGCAGAGCTAGCTCTCTTGTTGGCGACAGGATAAGGGCTCTTGCACCAAACTGTGCTTTAGGAGCCTTCTTCTTCAATTTTTCGAACATGGGCAGCAGAAAACAGGCGGTTTTGCCGCTGCCGGTGCGAGCCATGGCAACGACATCCCTTCCCTGAAGTATTAAAGGAATGGTTTTACGCTGAATGGGAGTGGGTACCTTATAGCCCCTCTTCTGCAGGCCTTTCAGGACGGGGAAGCTCAATCCGAATGACTGAAACCCGCCCGAATTCTTCTTTGTCTTCTTCTTTTTAGTTAAATTTTCCTCGTTTTCGTCATTGACGTTAAAACCTTCTATATCTTCGCACATGGTGTCGGTTTCGAATTAATTAGAACGAGATCGTGACAATAACACTTCAAACTAAACGGTTGTCGTGATAACACCTACACTGTTACTGAAAATCAGTATTATCATACTGAGGAATTATTCGTAAAAAACACAAAAAATCATAAATTCTACTTAAAACTCAAAGTGGCTAACTGCTTACAATCTGTTTGCCAACTTTGCTTTTAACTTTTATCAGTGTTGCCAATTTTCCCGCTTGAAGTTCCCGCCTTTTTCAAATGTTCTCGCTCTTTCCTCGAAAACTTTGAGTCCACTATAAACAGTTAATACTAATAATTGATTCTGAACCAGGAAGTTACCGAATCTCAATTTAATATTAAAAAATGGAAATAATGATAATAAATAAATATCATACTTGTTTTATGCTTATAATATAATTTTTATAAATTTAACAAAATCCATATATACATTCCTCTGAAGGAGAGTGAAAAGGCTTCTAAAAACCTCTTAAATAACATTCACATTGTTGTGACAATTAAAACAACTGAAGGAGTAAGGATAAAAAAGGGAATTAATAATATTTGGCTAATTGCAGTATTTTCAAATATGAATGCATTTGTAGTTTATTACACCCAAGTAGTTTGAGAACAAAATCCAAAAGAGGAGATAATTCCTAATAAATATGGGATAAAGAGGAGCAGTGGGAGCACCAATAAAACCATTAGTAGCCCTGTGTCACCGGGAATGAAAAATATTTTTTATACAATTCCATGTTTATTTTGTGTGGATGAAATCCGACCATTTTATCTCAACACCGTTGGAGGGTTAATAAAATAAATGGTCAGAAAGTTCAATCCGATCATTCTCAAAACCCAAGTCGTCTACTGAAAATATTTTTCGTGTAATTCCACCCTGCAAAAGAAAATGTAAGTTGACTCAAGGTCCTGGTCGTTGGCATCCAAGCAACAGAAACTTGCCTGGATTCAATGAGATCCTCCAAGCACTCCACGGGGCAGTGCAAGATCGCAAAGGCCAGCAGCAACCTTTTGTTGCTCTTGTTTTCGTACTCCTCTGTCTCTGCCAGCAACCGCGCCATTGTCCAGCTCGGTGAGAAGTTTCGACTCACCAACCGACTGCAGATTTCACTGCAGCACTGGTAGTCACCGGATTCCCACGCCTGCTTTGCTATCATCTCCAAAACCTGCAACGGATATCTCCCTGCAACTTTCCACAATAGCCAAAATAATCACCTTCGTCCGATTCCACACCTCGCCCTCCCTCTTCATTCTGTCATCCCCGTAGATCCTGAGGGTCTGCGCCAGCTGGAGAAGCCTCTGGCAGGCCTTGTAGTTCTTAGGTCTGGCCTTCAAGCAGCATTCGATGAGTTCCATCCTGCGCTCGTGCTTTCGAACTGAAAGGAAAGTTGATGATGAGAAGGAGGGTGGGAAAGGAAGCGGGGTGAGAGCACCTGCCTTGCAGAGGAAGGAGGTCGACTCTGAAGTCCCCCAAGAGTTGGACGGCCTCGATCAGGTCCAACTCCTCGTAGATTTTCGGGTGGGGCTCTGAAATAAGTCTTAAACATGTCCTGAAAATACAATTGGACCGGTATAGTTTTGGGAGCCTGTTAGACGCGGTAATGGCAGTTGAAACTTACTGCGCCAGCTGGATCGAGTAATCATCGAAATTCGTCGCCTTCTCGAAATGATTTCTCGCCGCCTCCAAAACCAACTCGACGCTCCTCTCGAACTCCACCTTCTTCCCCTTCTCTCCCTTCCGGCACTCCAGTATCTCCTCCGCTGACTGAATCAGCTCCTCGCACTCACAGCACATTTGACTCAGGGCGCACAACTGCAACCGACACTCTCTATCAGCCCTGCTTGTTGCAACGACAGAACCACGCCATGCTCACCTCGTAGCAGAAGCTCATCGGAACGAACGAGAACATCTTCGACTGCAGGAAGTGCAGATCGGAGAGGAGTTCCGTGAAGTCGAGGGACTCCCTAAAAAGATAAGCATAAGTTAGAGTCGGTCGCTCTGAGTGGGGGTAAAAGTGTTTGAGACCTTTTCGTGTAGTCGGCCATGCTTTCCATGAGTTCCTTCCCCACATCGGGCTTTGTTTGATTGTCCAAAATGTAACGAACGCATTTGGGGGTTTTGTAGCGGTGCAGGACGTCGCAGACCTCCAGGTGGACCTCTAGCAGGTCGATTCTGTCGTGGAGACGGCAGTCTTCTGTGTCGGCGCTGTAAGAAATAACTTTGAGATACTCCATTCCGGTGGCTGACGGACATTCTCCCTTACCTGTTCTCCCTCTGGGGCAGGCACTCGAGCATGAGAAAACACGTTTCGAGCTGGTCGTCCTTCGGGCAGGCATAGATGCAGTCGAGAGCGATGGTCGCCATTTCGTTGACGGTGAGCATGAACGGGTTGAGGTGACCGTTCTTGAGGTAAGTGAACAGCTGAAAGGATAGCGAGAGGATGAGGCGGTGCCAAAGAAGGAGGACTCATGTGGGAACTGACCTGCAAGGGCAAGTCCAGGCTGTTCTCGCTGAAGTGCAGCAGAAGATCCCGGAGGAGAGAGAAGACAGAGTGACAGTTGTTTTGCTGGCAACGTTTCACCAAAGGGAGGATTAAATTCTTGAGGTCATCGACGAAGGAGTTTGTGCTGGTTTTGGAGAGCAGCAGTTTGGCTTGGTCGAAATGGGAGAGGGCCTCCAGTTTAGTTAAGGAAATGCTGTCGTCACCGAGCATATAAACGAGGGCATCCAATGTGAGTAAATCATTGTGAAGTTGATTTAAATTCTGGAAGAAACAAACATTACAATTGAAATGAAAAATTAAAGGGCATTTCGTTAGAAAAATTCCACTCACCCCTATTCCTCTTTCCCTCGCCAAGACAACAAACGCCAGCGCGTTCTCCACCAATCCCGAATAGTTTTCTATTTCATATGTTCTCTTCCTGTACCACTCCTCCACCTGCTCCACACTCATCTTCCCGCCTTCCGCTTCTTTCACATCCAAACCCGCCTCATGAGCCGTTTCCTCTCCGTCGCCATTCCCCTCGGCCCCCAAGCCCCTGCAACAAATTCTCCCGTCACACAACCACCCCTCTCGTCTCCCCACCCCCGTCACTCACCTGAATGGGGGTCGCTCCGACCAGTCGGGCTCTCTCAGCAGGCGCGCCTCCCAAGGGACGACTTGGTGGTCGAGGACTTCCGGGAGGAGGGTCCTGTAGGTGAGGGGCCTGAGGGTTTCGGGGAAGTTGGAGAGAATGGGGAGCCAATGGGGGAGGGTGTGGTGTCCGGCGTAGGTGAACATGATGGAGACGGCTTGCCAGTTTTCCTGGCGCGCGAAGTTGAGGGTGGCAACTAAGGGTGGTTTCTTGCGAAAACTGTCGTAGTCTGCGCTGTTGTATTTGGTGGGAGAACCTACAATTTTCTGCGTAATTCAATTCATTATTTATTAGTCTATTAATATTTAACTAAAATAATACTATTTAAAATTCATTTGAACCAAATCGGAAGTGACGAATGACTAAATTAAATGTCTTCCTATGGCTTCAGACGAAATTACCTCGTAAATTGTTAAACTATCTAAGAATCTAAGCAGTTGTCTTCTGTAGAAAATCAACTGTCTCTGCTCCGCGTTGAGTTTGTCGGATTTGACGCGGCCCAACTCTGTCTTCTTCAACCCGAACTCCAGCAGATGCTTTGCATCTTCCAGGTTGTCAGGGACCCTCTCCACGCATTCTTTGATTACCCAAAAGGTTTTCTTCACCTTATCCTGAAAGAAATCCATTCGTTTGGTCGCAACGACTGGCAATCGAGCCTGAAAGACAAAGGGAATGCCAACCACGTACGCACCAGATATTTAACTATGCTTTCTTTGGACACTGAGCTGTTCCTCCACCTCTTTTGGTACACTAAATCACAATCCAAATTATATTTATTAGCTAAAAGCAGCGCTTCTTCATATTCTTCGAGATCAATCTGAAACGGGAATGACCGTTAAGTATGGGCTTAACAAAATGGCGAAACAATCAGCAGAACGAGATAGTTCGGGCCAACCTTTCTGGCGTATAATTCCTCCGGAGTTGTCCGTTTGATTGCCAGCAACCTGTACGTGCGTTGCCTGATTTTGGGCGCTTTCCTCTTCGGCTCGAACATCGCCATGTCCGTGAACGAGTACAACGTCGCCTGAATACTCGCTTGCAGGGCCGATGTCTCATTTTCTTTGCTCTCACACTGCAACAATCAAAACCTCAGTCTTTGGCTGAAACTATTACGTCGAGTTATGCGTAACAATTTAGTAACAACAATTAGTACGTCTTATGAAAATTATATAAATAAATGAGGAGATTATTTGTGAACTTACATTTTCATCGCTTTCCGCAGCTTCCTTGTAATTAGAGGTTGTCTCACACTCCAAAGCGATCACCTCAGAGCGCTCCCCCGGAATGGAATAAATCTGTGGCGAACCGGCCAAAAACTCCGGAGACTCTCCCAAAATGTTGTCCAATGCAGAGATAGTGCACACGCTCAGAGCTCCGTTCCGTCTGGCAATGACCAGTGCCTGTGAGGATACAATGAATGTGGTGCTTGCGGGTAAAGGTATTGTCGCAACCGACTTACGCTGTTCGACCACCAGCTGATGTCCACCGGTTGGAAACTGGTTTCACTCCGCAAGGTCTGCTCTTTCTGGGGGTTGACTCTGTCGTATTGGGGCTGTTCGTGCAGGGGCCACTTTCTGACCAGCAGAATGCCCGGGAGCCTCCAGAGGGAAATCTCCCCGGAGAAATGAAGGCAAGCGAGGAGTTTCTCATCGGGAGATATACTCATCTTGGAAATGGTTTTAGGATTGGTTTGGTTCGAGAAAGTGGGCAGCAATCGGAGGAATGACCTCGAGTTCTTGGTGCTCTTCTCCGAATCCAAGGCAGTCTTCAAGTACGGATAGTCGTTCAGAATCCTCCAAACTGTTATGCCATGCTGAAAAATGCACAAACCATAAAAGAGTGACGCAAATGGGGTTGAAAGTGCACGACTAACCTCGCTTCCACTCGGTGGTCCCGCCAGCAGCAGCAACTGGTGGGAAGCATAGGCCACTGCTGAAATCCCCTGGGGATAATGGTACTCCAACGAGTGTTTAATGTTCACATCAGGCTCAAAGCCATCTAAGTGTGAGAGTAATATGCTTCGCACATCTCCTCCATGATAAACAATTAGGAGCTCATTAGACCTGGAAAAAAAATATTTTTCTTTTTAATAAATTTTCGTCTTGAGTAATTCTCACTTTTTACAGGACGTTTTTCATTTATTTATTAATTTTCCTGATCTCGGAGACGAGAAGGCAAAGAGATGAATATGAGGAGGTACAGAGATATGGATATAAAAAGTATAGAGATGAGTAGACAAGGAGATAAGGATATAAAGAGATATAGAGATGAGAAGTTAAAAAGATGAGAAGAAAAAAGAGCTAGCCAAAACCACCCTTTGAAACTTCTGGATTATTTTAAAATAGTTGAGCAGGTTGGCCAAATTCTGGAAATCATATTCCAATTTTTACTGTGTATTTTCATTATACTCAGAAAACAACCTGATATCTTCAAATTTTCACTCACCACTTTGCACTATCAAATTTTGACTGAAGAAAACACAAACCAACAACTGGTTGTAATGTTGCACTGTTGTTTTCTGGCTAAAACAACACACATGGAGTCGTATTATCACAATCAAATAGAGCAAAAAAATCATTTCCTTGATACATACAGGTTCAACTGTAGCCACATTGCAGCCAAACAAATTGAAAACAAGGACAACTCCATTATCTCTAGCCACAGCTAAAAATGAATTGTCTGGACTCCATGACAGCTTCCTCAGTTTTGGACACTGATCATTAGGAACTTCAAAAGAAAATAATAAGGTGAGCATTATCAAAAGATAAAGGCATTAAATCATCAACACTTACTGCAGGCTTTCCCAACAACAGACAGATATCCATCTTTGGCAGTCTTGATTTCTAGTAAGGATTCTTGAAGAACAGCAACGACTTTCCCATCTTTGCCAACCGCTAAATGCCAAGGGTATTCAGTCTCGAGAAACCTAATAAATTGTTAACTATATTATTCGATTACATTTCAACAGAGCGGCCAACAATCAACACTTACCCGAAACTGGACAATTTAGACTTCCTGAGGAATTTCCATGGATTAAAAAAAGAACCTGATTCCTGAACTGTGCTATTTAATGCGATTTTTGAAATTACCTGAAATAAATGCAAATAAGTTCAATTAATTACAGTAAAATCCGAAGGTAAACATAACCTTAACTGGGCAATTTTTCAATAAAAATAATTAAATAAACTCAATAAAATTACTAGAATTTTCTAAAAAATTTTAAAAAATGAATAAAACATAATTACACTATCGTGGTCTTCTATCCATTCAGATAATACCAAAATCTCATACAAAATACTACTTTTGTCCCCTTCGTTACTGTCACCTGCCATGCTGTCAAATTTGTCGTGGCTGCAGTCATCGTGGTTACAATAAGGCGAAAATGGCTGCTGTCGGAGAAGAAACTGAGCTGAAATCTAGATTGAAAATGTGTTTTAGTGTGCTAAATGAGTATTGCTGGCTTTTAGATTCATACGTATTGGTAAAAAAAAGTTTTTAGTTATTACTTCTGAACTAATTGAAATTATTTAGTTGTAATCTTGCAAATATTGTTTGTAAAAAAAACAGATCAGAGCACATATTGTGCGTTTGACTTTCCCGCTAAAATTTCAAAATTTCTCCATATTTTGTAGGATTTCTTCACAGAAAATCACATGCAGAAATTACCTAAAAGTTGGGCCGAACACGCGACACGGATTCCACTCGAGGAGTTTTATTTCCTTATGAACCTTTCGACTAAAGCGCAAAATATTTGGCCTTTATCAATACTATCGCTGAGAGTTTTAATTCGTTTCTTAACACTTCCGAGAGAAGTCATAGACACTCGTGATATTAATTTAAACAAAACAGAAAATCCACAATGTCATTATTACTTTGAGCATCCAAAGTTGAGGCAACTGTTCCTCAAAAATGTCAAGCCTAAGAAACAATTTGAAATATTCAAAATGGCAAAGGCAACAGCGGAAATCGCAGCCAAACTCAACATTGATTATGTGATTGATGTGGGCTCTGGCTTGGGCCACCTGTCCAGGATGATGGCCTATGGTTTTCACCTGAAAGTCTGCTCCATTGAAACCCAGACACAGCTGACAGTTCAAGCACAGTAGGTGGAATTGGTTATTTGCCCAACTCACAAGTTTTGCCCTCAGCTGTGTTCTTCTTCCTCAGGATGATGGACTGCCAGTTTGAGAAGAGAGCAAGCAAACACTTGAATGAGTTGGATTTCACACATTTAAAAAATCACAGACCTGTTCATTTGAATGAAACAATTAGATTTGATCTGACTCCCAATGAATTTGTTCAAGTGAGTTTCATTTTATTTCTTCCTGGTTGTAAAACTCATGGTTGAATTCTTAATTCAATGTTTTTCTGTTCAGAACTTGAAGGCAGCTTTTTCATTAAATGATGGAGACATTAGATTTGGAATTGTGGGTTTGCATCCTTGTGGGGATTTGGCTGCTGTCCTTCTCAGGTTGTACACCCAATGCCCAGAAGCCAGATTCATTAATTTGGTTGGCTGCTGTTATCATAAGCTCTCAGTCCCAGGGTAACCTGTTTTAATGAAAATGCCTCACATGATAATGAATCATTGGATCAAGCCAATCATGAGATTTACTTTTCAGTGATGACAGCAACTCAGGCACAGGATTCCCCTTGACAGAATTTTCAGTGAGAATTGCCACAAACTTGAGCTATGAAGCAAGAGCTTTGGCCTGCCATGCCATTGAATCCTACAGGGAAAGGCTCCTCATTAAAGACTGCCCCCATCTTAAGATCCACTGCTTCAGAGCCACTCTTGAAAGCCTTATTGACAAAAGCTGGCCCCAGCTCAGGAAACAACCCTTGGCCAATGTCAAGCCAGAACCAAAGCTCACCTTTTCCATGTGAGTAGAAACTCGGAGCTGGGAGGTGCCGCTTTGCCTTTCTAACGGCCATTTTCCAGGTACTGTCGAGCGGCCCTGAAGAAACTGAACGTGAGCATTGAGGAAGAAGAACTCAAGTCGGAGGAAACTTGCCAAAAGTTGTCGAGTTGGGAGGAGGTGGTGAAATTTTATTCGTTGCGATTGATGCTGGCACCTTTGATTGAAACTGCCATCCTGTTGGATAGAAAACTTTACGTTTTGGAACGAGGTACAGTTTAATGTTTTCCTAACGCGTCGACTGCCACGGGACACAGCAAATAATAAAAGATTTTACTATTTTAGGTGCACTGTGTAAAATAATACCAGTTTTTGATCCGGAAATCTCTCCTAGAAATCAACTCCTCATCAGTGAGAAAACTGAATTATAATATAATAAAATAAATACTTATAAAGTCCGTTTAATTCTTTTTCCAAACGCAAAGTCCGTTCAAACGTTCGTTACCGCCATGACGTTTTTAGCAATTAAATGATTGGCGAATGGAATGTCGTCTGCAGCCAATCAGAAGCGAGGGCTCGGATGGTTTCCCTCTCACTCTCAAATTCTCGTTTTTTGAATTTTATTTTAAAGATTAAAGCCTTACAGATGAAATAGAACCAAAATATTAAAATACCGTTAAAAGGAAATTAAATTAAATCTCAAACTCGACCAAAATTATTCCTTTATTAAAAATAAACTTAAAACTTAAAAATATATATAATAAAATTTATACACTCAAATAAATAATATTAAAACTAGCTTAAAATGAATACTTCCAATGGAATGAGTACTCCACGGTTATACAAGCATTCAGATCCATCGATTAATCTAAATTCTTCCAAGGAAATAACAGACGCGGAACGGATCGCAAGTCCTTCGAAGAATCCGTCCCGCCGCAGACGTCAAAGAAAGGCAAACGAAATCAACTAAATCGCCCTATTGGATTTCAATTTAAAATAATAGTCCGCTTTCGATTAATAATTACGTGGAGAATAACAAGTGAATATCAGCCTTAAGGTTCACCCTTTCCTGTATACTAAAAGGCTCAGCATTCGAAAGTCAAACGAAAGGCTAATTCGAAAAGGCTTCTGAAATTCTACGGCAGACAGCCCCCAAATACACGCACAAGTCGAGGGCGCAGAGACGCACCCACTGTGTCTGCACTCGCACGCAACAGAAAACGTTAGCCTACAGAAAAAGGATGAAAAGACAAAAATAGATGGGCGCTGCCCGAATGGGCAAAGTCGGAGCCGCAGCTGCAGCGTCTGTCCTCTTCGTTTCATGAGACCCAAATTCCGACAGCACCTCGTGATCACAATAATTTCGACTTATAAATACAGAATCTACTGGAAAGAACAAATTATTGTCTCTTAAGTTTGCCCCGCTATCACAAGTGATTGACCAATCGTGAGAAAAACGCTCTTTTAACACTAGAACGGCCAAACCGGTCATTTTGACCCCCGGATTTCTTTTGGAACTTTCCATATTTTTTTATGTTCTTTAATTTATGTGCACAGATAATGCACCGTTGCCTATTTTCTACCACAGCCAGTTAAAATGTCCACTTTCTAAAAATTATAAAAAACTTTATGAGATTTTATGCGATCCTCCTAATATTACAGGAAAGAAATGGGAAGGAAAGCGAAAGAAAGGAAAAGGAAAGGGAAAAGGAAAGAAAAGGAAAGGGAAAAGGAAAGAAAAGGAAAAGCAAGTGCCATTTATAAAAAATCTAAAGATTGCATTCACTGAATGATTAATTTCGTCTAAAATTTTTTACGGGAAAACGAAATGTGATTCAGGGGTCATTATGACCCTTAGTGGCCGTTCCAGAGTTAATTCCAAGGCCCAAGGACTCGCTCATTTGCTGTGATTGAAAGCCGACCTATCTCCTCTTTCTCACACCCCCATTACAATCTACATTCATTCCCTCTTCATCCCTTCTCTCCCAATTCCACCCTCTCGACCTCACTCTCACCTAACATTCACAGCATCAGTTATGTCCTCTCATAAACGGCAGTACAGTATAGGAAAATAAAGAGCGGAAGTACATAAAACCATTTCATACTGAAAAATATTTCATTGTGTCCTCGACTAATGTAAATAATATTATTTTCTAAACCCTCTTCGCTCGTTCGACACTCAAAGGCGATTGTATCTAATTACAAAAAATATATAATCATTTCCTTTACACTCTTAACCGCTAAACGTGCCCTTGAACATTAGGTCGATGAGATATATATATATATATATGTATATATAAATATATAATGTCGATCTATATTATACAACAATGTACAACAACGACAGATTCGTAATGGATAGGCATCTAAAGGGAATGGAATGTCCGGGGGGAGTGAAAGTGAAATTATGGTGGTATTGCCGTCTTTTGTGTATTGCATTGTGTTTATTGCCCTTTTTCGGTCCTTCGGTGGGGACCCATCCCCTTTTTAATATCCAACTCACCCCCTCACCCCCTCGCAGTGGGCAACTGGGAATGTAATGGCAGTCATAGCGACGGCCAAAGCAGAGAACCATGGCAAAGCGTTAATATATCCCAAACACGTTTTTTTGCTGTATCAATTTGCTATAATCACATGCAAGAATGAAAGACAAAGACGACGGGCAGAAAAAAAGCTGAAAGACCTCTTGAAAAAACCTGAAGGTATTTTTTACCGAAAAAAACCTTTAGAAATTTAATTGAAAATGCCCACGAATAGAAAACTATAAAATGACTCCAAAATCGCTTTTGCTCGTAATACTGAATTCTAAAAAAAATCTATACTGAAAGTTAATTAAAAACGCTCACGAATAGAAAACTACGACAACTCGCACAAATCCATCGGTTTTTACTCACTCTACTACTTGAATCGCGCATTTTTTTTATTGAATAAACATAACATTAGGACTCTAAATTCGGAATTCCGTTAAGAAATGGAATCAGTGTTCCGAAGTTGGCAGCCCTGGTAAATTTAAATTTACTAATCGACTTTAAGGAAACGTTCCGCTTGATATTATTACTTTTAAATTATATACTGCGGGACTGAAAAATAAAAGCTTTTCCCATGGTTTCTCTCCTTTCGCAACCGCTCAAACTCTCTAAACGAATCAAAGGAATTTCCAATTCCTCCGAAACATTCATTCATTCTTCCTAATAATACTGATTCTGGCCACTCCCTGGGGAATGTTGGAAGATGTCACCTGATTATCTGCTCCTGGGTGACGCTACTCCTGCGGTTTGTCCACCGTCCTCATACCGAACCGCGGCAACATGTTCACCAACTGTCAGAAGAATATCACCTTCTCCTCCTGGTTCTCCTGCTGCGGCTGCTGTTGCTTCGGGTAGGAGTTCTTCGGGAAGGGGCTCATCTTCCCCGGGCTGGGAGAACTCGGCGGAGAGCTCTGCATCATGGCCGCGGGGCTGCTTCCGGTGCGCGAGTGAGAAGGCGAGGGCTGGAGGTCCCCCGGGGAGGAGGTGGTGGAGCTGAGCCTGTGGTAGCCCGGGGGGTGGATCCCCGGCGGAGTGATCCCCGAGAGCCCGGAGATGCTGCGCCGACCGTCGCTGTTGGTCTGACTCAGCTTCAAAGGCAACATTTGTTGGACTCCCGAAGAGGAGGCCGCCGATGCAGAGGGGGCGATGGAAGGTTTGCTGTTGGTGGCAGCCAGCTTGAGTGGAAGCTGCTGCTTGACCTGGAGCGGAAGAAAGGGGTGAGACGGGAGCATCAATGGAGGGTGGGGGCAAGAGGGGGCGAACGCACCTGAACGTTGGGCGGGACCTTTTGCTGATTGGTGGCACTCATGAGGTTGGGGGGCAGGCTCCCCGTCTTGCCGAGGCTGCTGCTCTTCCACTTTTGGGTGTCGGTTTTCCTGCGGATTTCGACGGAGGAGGGGGGAGTTTGCAAACTCTGTTCTTCGATGGGGGGCGGAGTGGTGACGACGGGAAGATTGGGACTGATGAGAATGCCCTGACTGGTGAGCATCTCCATTTTTCTGTACAACTGCTCCCTCTGCTTCGTAATGTCTTTCTGCTCTTCCCTGAGTTGGTTCTGCGGAGGGAAGAAGCATTTAGAAAACCGTTTTTCATACTTGATTGTTCCCGAAGAATGACTCACCTCCAACAGCATTAATTTGCATCTCTTCTCTTCTAATTCCTTTTCTTCGGCCTCTTTTTCCCTTTGCCAGGCTTCTTTGTCTTGGTTTAGTTTGTCTTGGATGTTTCTCAGTTCTTCTAGTTGGTGGTTGTGCCTATAAGTTGGTTTTTTGTCCTTTTCATCGCTGTTCAGTTGGTTTTTGTACACCGACAGCTGCGCCTGCAAACTGAAGAAAACAAAATCCATCGCATTTAATTGCTTATTTGTGCGTTGAACGTTCACAAACAAATCAACTGCCTTTCGGTTACCTCTCTATGCAGGTCATCTGCTGCCAGAATATGCAGAGCAAAGTGTACACGTCATGGGAGAGGAGGATGGCCGCCAGCTGCTGCTCCCGACCGAGAGTCAGTAAGGCAGGAATGTCCCCAGGAGCACTGGTGCTGGCCTCGACGAAGTCCGGGGGCAGAGCAGAGATTATTGCATCCCTCCACGCGAAGGGGTCCTGCAAGAAGTCGCAGCAATGAATTACCATAATGTAATCGTAAGAATAATAAGGTTACAATCACATGCGCAGACAAAAAGAAATCAATACAGAGCACTATTACAAAATTATTTTTTATTACCATTTCCGTTTTGCTGTTGGAGTCGACGTTGTCCGACCCACTCGACCCGGACGCGCTTTCTTTATGCTTTTTCAAGATGGCTGCCAGTTTACTTCCGGGCACCTGAGTGTTGTCGAACCCCCCGAACGTCTCCGCGCGCTTCGGAAGAGTGGGCGACACGTAAGCGTCGCTCTGTCTTTCGCCCACGGAGCTCACACTCCTCGACAGATTCGTGCCTGAAGCGTAGAGGGAACTCGCCAGCTGACTCACTTCCTGTCGATCGATAGGAACCGTTACTCTCCATGCCGGAAGCCCCGACCGCCCCCTCCCGACCTACCTGAACGGCCGAGATGACTTTCTTCCAGACCGAACTCGTGTCCACTGATTCCGTGACCAGGTGGCAGTAGCTGGGGGGTTCTGGCACGTTCGTCAGTCCAGAGGCGGCCAAAAGCTTCAACTGCAACGCCATTTTCTCCTCGAGGATCAAGGCCTGTTCGTGGGTTTTCTGTTTGAGTATGTCTGAAATGAGAGGCAGAGATTTAGAAGAGAAAGAAGGAAGGAATGGAGAATAAAAGGGTGCATGCGTTTCCGTCTATTTTCTACTCTATTTAAACGGGTTAGAATACTAAAAGCGGATCGATATTGGGGGCAGATTACATGGAAACAAATACATAATAGTTGAAGCGGGTATGAAGGGTCAAAAATAAACAATCTAAAACATATAAAAAATCATAAATCGTAATTTTAAGTTGTTTTTTCCAGATAATTTTTGTCAACGAAATGTGAATTTCATGGCTGCCCATCCAGCCACATCCACAACAATTTATTTTACGAAGGGAAATCAATCTAAGGAGAAGCAAGGCAAGCAAAAACTTTGAACGGAACAGAAGGTTTCAGTGAAGAGTAAAATAGTAATAAAGTAAACATTTCGTCTGTGTCATTATCATCACTAAAATGATAATTAATTAACTGAGTGCCGGAGAAAACCGTTACGGGGTATCGACAGACTCTGGCAAGGAAAGATGTGCTATTGAGTTACCTGAAAATCCTAAACCGCTCTCGGCAGAACCTCGAAAACAAAAAAGGCACACATATAATGGATGTACACCCACCAATTGTTGGCCAAACTCTTCGCCAACATATTGCATTAACACAGTAACAGCCAGGACGAGTCACTTGACTTATTTCAAACTAATTTTTTACTGTTGCCTCACGATTAGGAACAAATTTGAGTGATTTCCAGTAAGTCGTGAGTCGTCCTTGCCGTTCTGGTAATAAGCGATTAACCTAATTACACACAAAGCGTCCATCACCACTCGACCACCCCATCGACCACTTACCGACTATCTGCCTTATGTGCGCCTGCTTCGCTTCCCACATCTTCTGCTTGTCCTCGGTGCTCAGCACCGCGGCCTCCTCCTCGTCCTCGACAGGACAGCCCTGGACAGCGCTTCTGATGGCCTGGATCCACGTCTGCTTGTCCTTCGGCTTGTGGACCTTGAGCTCGAACATTTCCGGTTCGGCGGGGTGAGAGCTGATCAGGTAGATGCCTTTCGAGTCCTGGCCGGCTTTCTCCCTGACGAGCAGTTTCTGAAGCGACACCACTCCGGTCTGAAAGAAAGATGGAGGATTTTCGTTGACTCCATTGACCACTGACAATGCCAACTTAAAAATCAACACAGGCGACAGAATGAATGAATCTCACCTTATTGTCTGGCGTGAAAAATGAGTATTTGCTATTGTTCTCCTGCAGGAAGAAAAGCACGTCCGTAAGCACTATCACCAAAACATACTGCATCTTACTCCTCCCCTGCATCAGCATCGCTGTCCCCTCGAACCTGAAACGACGGCGCTCATTAGCCAATCCCTGAACTCCTTTCACCCACCCCTTCATCGTCAACCCTTACTTCAATCTCCTGTTGTCTGACAAGATGTCCGACTTCTTGAACTTGATTCCTCTCCGAATGGTGAACGATTTGGCGTCTATTCTGTTGTAAATCTCCAACTTTCTATCCTCCTTCTCCTTCTCGGCGACCTGCGCGTTCACCTCCACCAGGATCTCCTTCACCAGGGCGAGCGCCTTCTGCAGCCTTTCCGTCTCAGCCTTGTTGTCCTTGGTAGACTTTATCAGAGCTTCTATCAGCAAGGGGTACTTGGTCAGTCTCTGGGTGACGAAGAGGATGCATTCGGGGATTCCCTTCTTCTTGAGCAGAGGGTTCTGTTGGCACTGTCGGACGAACTCTCCGAACCTCCGGTCATTGTCCGCGTAGTATTTGTAAATGCCGACGGCATCGCTGTGATGGCTGCAGAACTCCCCGTAGGCGGATTTCAACTTCTGGGCGCAGGTGCCAGAGAACTGTTCCAACAGGATGTCGCTCATGGTTTCGATGACGGGGGAGATCTTCTGTCGCTGCCGGAGGAGGTACAGGAATTTGAAGTGGATTTCGGTGAGGTCGGCCAGGCGGGGAAACATCCGGTCGACGATGGCGCCCAACTGGAAGTACTTCTTGATTCCCTCGACGAAGACTTTCTGCATGACCCTCAGCGTGAGACAGTGGTGCTTCTCCGTGAGGACGAACTCGTACATGTGCTCCTGTCGTTTGATCTCTTTGTCCTCGAGTCGTTTGAGGACTTCTTTCCCGACGGTGGGGGTCCATGACTCGGACTCCCTGTCCTCCAGTCCGAGGAAGGGGTCCGTGTCCAGGTCGGTGACGGCGACAGGGATGTCGAGGAATTCGGAGGACAGTCCGACGTCATCCTGACACCTGCAAAAGGTCCGGAAGGTTAGACCGATACAAGAAGAGAATTACGTCCTGTCTTTTACAAAATGCCAAAAGTCAAAAGATGATCAGGATGACTAACCTCAAAAGATCTTGATGACCGTTCTGATCTTCTTCATTGATGGCTTGACTAAAAAAAAATAAAACAATATCATTACTGCATGAACGAGTGCACTTGACGTATTTCACACACACAGAATGGATTCACAACGAAACAGCAATTCCGACAGGATCTCTCCCCAGGGCTCAGATGCCACTTACTCCATTGCTCTTTACATTATCGTCTTACTTTTACTCTTGCTTAAGTCCCCCGCGCCCTCCCACGGGTCGAACAAGTCATCGGAACCGGCGACACACCGCAAATCCCACTGAAACTTTTCGCAAGGAAACGCTCAAAACATTTTACGTAACACTGCTCAAATCTAAACAACAACAACATGCATGAGTAAATTATGATTCAATGGAAAGCTTTATTTGAACACTCCTTAGGAAACGAGAGCACGCGTCCCGACAGCGGACACATGCCCGGTTGCAGCCAACAGCAGACGAAGACACAGCCGAACCAGACGAAACCTGCCCAATGGCGGCTCGCCTAATCACCACTCACGATCGCTTCGCCCGATTAATTAACCGCCACCCAACCGCAGACGATAAACCTCGAGTGGCTTTATCTTCCCAAGTGCGCACCCGCACCGGCAACCAGACATGCAGGATGCTGTTTCCTACCAACCATCAAAGACACGACGACAGCATGAAGGGGGAATGAGTAGAAACAACAGGTACAGATACACTAACAAGAAGAAACGAAGAAAGCGACCACAGGCAGTCGAACTGTCGGTGCGGGGCCCGAAAAGACAGTCAGCTACGGGTGAATGAATAAGAGAAGGAGACAGATGAGATGTTATACAGTATAAGTGTACGAGATGATGGCGGTTGAGAGACGGAGACTTACTTCACTCCCAGCTTGGTGGCGACTCTTTTCCACGGAGAATAGCAAAGCGTTGTCTTCCTGGGATGGCACAGGAGAGGAAGAGTTTTTGTTAGCAGGCTCGGGATTTAAACGACATGCAGTTTTTGTGGTTTTGACCGAGGCTGGCCCCTCTGACCCCTGGCCGGGTCGAGAGAAAATGCGGCGCAGCCAACACCTCACATACACTCCCCCTTTTCGGAAATAACTACTCCCTTGCTTACGCCACTGAAATTACTTCACTTTATCTGTTTCTTTATCTCTGCTCAAGTGAAACCTGCGATAAGCTAACGACGATATGTTCCGATAAACAAACGCCAGGGTAAAAATCGTAAAATGCGGCCACCGAAACACTCTTATCGATTGCTATATTACGTAAAAATTTTTTCTCTTTTCCCCCACCTTCCTTTATCGTTCTCTTTTGTTCACCTTTCTTCTTTGCGTTTTATACGTAGACAAAAAAGTTTTTGTTGCCCGCTTTACATGTTTCTCAGATAAGAGACGACCAACCCAGCTGACCTTGCTTGCCTGGCAGTCCCCGAACTCAAGTCATGGTTTTTGGAAGTGAGGGTGTGTAAATGCACACACTTATTGTGCTCGTGCTAAATAAATGGGCCAAAGGATTGTCCACAACCAAACTGACCCAACTGTCATTAAAATTCGAGCAACCGGAGATTTCCTCAGAACCTCTGATTATCGAAACTCTTCACCGATGCCTGCCCTCAACTTCCCCCATTTGGGACTAAACAGTGCGGGGGTATGCGGGGGTAGGTGGTGGTCGTGGAAGCAGACAGAGGGAGGAGGGTTTGGACTGAACCTACCTGTTGCTCCCTCCGGAGGACTGCGAGGTGGAGCCCCTCTTCGACATCGACGGGGGCTTCGCGCTCACTTTGCTCGCCTTCTGCTTCACGCACTCGCTCAGTTGGTCTTTGCACGAATTCGCATGGACTCTTCTGGAGCAATCTGGAGAAGAGACAACGAACACGTTCGGTATGCTCTAACAGCACTGGAACGGAGGAAGCAGTCATTTGATCCTTGGATTTTCAAATACTTTTTTCTTTTCTGACTTTTAATATCTCGTTATTAAAAGGAAAGACGGTCAATAGGAAAATAAAGGAAAAGAAAATGGTAAAAATATGTGCATTATTTGCAGTTTAAAAATAAGTTAAAAGAGGGATTCAGTAGATGTGATTCAGTGGTCATTTTGATCACTCCCGGACGTTCCAGTGTAACTAATTTGTATGAGTTCTACATGGCAACGTTGCCAAGTCGCTACTTACTGTCACAATACATGGCTGGTTTGTTACTGAGTGGCTTCGAGCAGTAGTCGCAGTTGTGCGGGAACCCGTAGGACACCGACACCCACTGATGCGCCGATTTTTTCACCTTGTCCTGAAACAGTGCGACAAAGCATGAAACACTCCCGAGCATTAAACCGCTGTTATGGAAAGAAAGAGGAGGCGGTACCTGGCGAGTGCAAGGCGAAGGACCGAGTGGGATCGACTGTTTTTGGGAGCATCAATGTCCGGGACACACAAAGGAGTGAAGGCATCTTCGGGAAAATGTTAAATGAATTAACGGTGACAGAATCGTGGCACAAGATTGATATTGTACAAGCCCATCGCAGAGCGTAGGAGTTCTTTAAGTGACACTCTCGGCAGACTCGTTATAGGTTATTCTCGGACCAAAGCACAAAATCCTGATTATTTCTTACAGTCAGGAATGTGAATGCAATTTTCGGTCCAAAATGGAGAGACACAATCGGCCGAAAAGGGCGGCAACCATTAAAGCGATCATTTGAAGAGAATATCTGCATTCGTGGTTGGCATTAAAAACGAGAAAAGTCGAAAGGAAGGAAGATAAATAAAGATAGAAAAGAAAAAAAAGAATGCAAATTTAAATAACAAATGCAGCGCGAATCTTCTCTGCATAGCTTATAAAATATTCACCTTTTTCTTTCTGAAGAACAGACTTCCCCGTTTCCTCCTTTTCTCTGAATGGGCGTCATCGTAGGTCCTAAAACATTAATAAGCACATTAGTGGCAATGTCCGAACACTGCTGTCGCCTACCACAGCAATAGGGACGCATTTGGCAATGCGATTTCAACAGTTCATTCGATGTATTAGTTTCGCATTAGCAATTAGTTTTCGCTCTCAGGCTGAAGCCCTGACATTAAAAGCGTTGTATTTATATTTACATTAATTACAGTAATTACTTTTCAATATTGTTATATTTGATTTTTATCAATTTCAATAACTTTTACATTTACATTAATTTTTATAGATATATGGTTATTTAATTATTGTTATTTCATATGAAATCTTTAACCCTATCTTCAGCAAATATTTGGAGCGTATGTTAATATCTTTATCCTTCAGATTTTCATCGTCGAATTTCGGGGATACTAAAAGTGACATTTTATACAGACAATTCATAACACTCGGTGCGTATTTGCTTCTCCTCGACGCATGTACATTTCGCATAAAGTGCGCAACAAAACAAAGCAATAATTTCTACTGAAAAGAATAAACCGCATGCGCTACTCACTCTTCGAACAGCTGATGAAGGTGGATTTGGCTGTTGGGTGGCATATCGACCACGAAATGCTGGGAGGGGTCCAGAAGAGACGATATCACTTCCTCTTCCGTTTCGCTTTCAGTTCCGCTCGGTCGCAGCTGACAGCTGAAGTATTTCACATTCGCATTACATAAGGGAGATTACTCCTGCGCTCGGAAAACCAACCCTTTCTCCTTTTCCTTCGTCTCCTTCTTCTCGTCTCCTCCGTTCGTGACAATCTGTCCCCCCCTCCGCTCTTCCACTCCCCCCTCATCCCTTCTCTCTTCTGTGCACTCCCCAAGAACGTGCGGGAAAGGTGAACCCATACTCTGGTGTGAGGAGTCAGGGGAGGTCGACAACCGACGGCACTGTGTTCTGGCTGAAGGAGCCGACATATTTAATTAAGACTACAACGGCCAAAGAAATCACTTTGACTTTAATGAAATGTTTTAATTTTGTCTGTTGGGACTTTTTTTTTTTTTTTTATTTAAGGGTCATCATGATCCACCTTCAGTTTAGAAAACCGAGTCCAAGATTCGACCAAGGTAAAGGTGAGCACAAAGCAGAAAGCCCTACACAAACAACCCCCAATCGTTTGACTGGGAAAACCCGGAAAGCATTCGCCCTCATTTGCCCAATTTTCTGTTTTGCATTGATCGCCCCAATAAGCCACCGTCAAAGGGTTGTCCAGGGGGTAGGGGAGAGGGGGCAAGGCACAGAAGCGCTGGCCCCGTGGAAAATAAAACAAACACACCAAACTCATTCCAAACTAAAAATACTACTCAGCGCAGCTCAACCAAAAAAATAAAAAAATAAAAATAAGTGTGACTACGAAAAATGCATTAGCGTTGATAAGAAAAGCTCCAATGCTAAGTTTCGACTGAAAAAAACTGCACGCACAAAAAAAGCGGAAAAGTGCGGGAAACCTTCAACTGATACTTACACGGGCAGAGTGACTGTGCTCTCTTCTGACACGACTTCCGGTGCGATGTCTCGAACGGCTATTATCGATGGCGTCGATATGGATTTCTGGAGGGGCAGCCTGGCAGACAGCAGTCGCATGTTTTCGGCCTCTCTCTTGGCGATTATCAGGTTGAAATCATTCTAGAAAAAGATTGATTAGGGTGACGCCAAATTTGGCAACATCCGGAAAAATATGAAGGTTAATCTCTTGAACACCTCGATTTGGGTATTGTAATTTTAACATTACGAATCACGACAAACTACAATCCCGAATCGAGACATCCCTACTCTCAGAAATGCCCAATCACCTGCAGATCGGCTTCGTTCAGCGAGTGCGTGGAGGCGCCGCCATTGCTGCGGTTCGACCGCCTACTCCCAACAGCGATGGATTTCCCGGTGGTCACCAACAGACCGGTGCTGCCGCCGTCCTGCTGGTCCGAGAAAGGATCGTCCTGCTCCGAGTCGAGGCTGCTGAGGCTCATGCTTCTCTGGCGGGACGTTTTCATCCCCTTCCCGCTGGTGAGGTCCTCGAGAGCCGTCCAGCTCCTTCGCCGGTTGAAGTCGGCGTCGAGGACGCTTTTCGAGGCCAGCCATTGCTTGGAGGAAGCTGCAACGAAAGAGAGAAAGGTTGGTGGCGTTGCCGCGGTGAGGCAGAGGCACAACCGTACCTTTGAGGGAGCTGTGGGTGGGAGAGGAGTTGGAATTGGTGAAGAGCTCGGGGTCGGAGCCAATGTCGTTGAGCGATGGGCAGGAAGAGCTCATTCGGGTGGACTGGTTGAGTCGGAGGGTGGCGCTGCTGTTGAGATTGGCGATGTGGCGCATCTGCTGGATGGTGTCGTGTATCTTGTGGAGATGCTGGAGATTCTCATCTGGAGTAAAAGTTGATTGGAGTCAAATGAAAATCAAAGACCAGAACGGAGGGTCATACTGACCCGTCTCCGTTCCTAAAATTAAGGAGTGGGGTTACTCACCTAAAATTGGGTAGTGTTTGCTGCCCGGGGAGTGAGGGGTGACAGAGATGATGGGAACCAGTGGCCCAGGGCCCCCTATATTGTTCATGATGGGGGGCCCCGTCCTGTCGCTCTCTGATAGGTAATCGGTAATTATGTCTTCGTCGCTATCTGCATCTGAAACAAACACCATCCAAATAAGTCTTCGCTCTCTCAGAGAGGAAAACGACTCAAAATTAAACGTTTCATTGAAAAGATGCGACAAGTCAGAAAACAATATTCGAAATCAAACGGGGCGTTATCTCCAAAGTTATCTTCGTCACCGCTTTCCTCCTCCATTTACAGCCACGGCTACCCCCTTCTTCCTTTAAATGTGAGTGGAACGGTTGCCTTTAGACTTCGCCAGGCCTCATCACTGAGATAAACGTCAGAAATTGTTTTTCTACGGTCACGACCGAGTGATCACAGCGAAGGAAAACTTTTCGACCAGAATTTAGTGCAAATGTTTGGAGATTTAACAGCAAAAGGGAATAAGAGAAAAGCAATCAAAACGTATTGGGGAAGAGATTTTTGCCCAACTTCAAAGCCCTGATTTCTGAACAGAATAGAAAATTAAAAAAAAAAGGAAAACGACGAAAAGAGAGAGAAAGTAGAAATATAACTATTATAAAAAATATACACAACAGGAATTAATATACGCTAATTATTATTAATATTTTAAGGTGCTAAAATTCCATCGAAATAATTGCACTAAAACTTATTTTCTTAAACTTATTAACTACAACAATTTTATCAAAATTTTACCGTCTAATTTGGAGTGATTATCAGTTGCCACCTGAACAATCTTTCATTACGTTCAGACTTTTCTTCGAAAGGGAACTAAAGTAAACTCCCCCAGCCTCCCCTCAAAAGAACTTCGCTTTCCACTTTTCAATTTCCTACGCTCGGTGTTTGTCTTCTGGAGGAGATTTAACGATTGGCACTTAAATGTAAACAGAAATCCCATTCGAGTCCTTCTCCGAGAGATTCCAAATGTTGATTAAAGATGTCGGAAAGTGGGCACGGGAAGAAGAAACTGTCACTCAATTCCCTCTGAGAGATCGGCAGAATAAATCGGACTCGACATTCTTCACGCTTTCAGAGGGCAAACGAGGTCAGAAAAGCTTTTACTATTAAATTAAAAGGATTTAGATTTTTCCCATTGACCCCGCTCCCCAAAAGACTTCCTTCTGACTTTCGAAAAGGCTTTCGTTCCGTAGGCGCGTTTCTTTCGGAGGAAAACGAATAACGACAATGTTTGGGGTTGTTCGCCAAGACAAAAATTCAACTAACACGTTGAGCTCTTCGTCAGCCCGTAGGGACTGACAGTGAACTTTCTCTTCAGACGGCATCAGTTCCCAGAAACTGACGGGGAGGATTTTAGGGAGTGACTCAGTTTAAACAGATAATTCTAAACTCTTTGCCAAAGGTTGAATTATAAGACGACTAAAGAATTCTCTCTAAATTCTTAATGTAAACATTTTTAGTTGATGGTTAACAAAACTTTTTCAAAATAGTAACTGTAAAACTATTCTTTTCTTCTGCAGTGAATCTTTATACTCCCGTCTCTTGGCTTTCTGAAGTTCCCCGTTATTTTATTTATACACTGTATAAATGTGTATTGCCTGCATCGTTCTTACGGTTAAACTAAACAAATGAAGGAATGCGTGGACGATATGAGTGGAAGCTAAAGCAAAATATACTGTAAAATAATAGTTCATAGGTAAGGGGAATCCCCGAATCCAGCGATTGAATTTTCTATACACAGTTTATAAACACAGTAAGTAAAGAGTATTAATATTTTTCTAACGACCGGAACATTCGCCGGAACGAAGCAGAAACTAGCTTTTGGTGGCTGTTTGGATTTTAACTGGCAGGGTGTCGAAACGGTTTTTCCGAAATTTGTCGGCACCAAAATGAAACTTAAAAAGTTCACTTGGAATCGGCTCATTGCTTCTAAGGTTAAAGACACAACCCCTTTCAACAACCTGTTCGTTAAATCGGTACGATTTCTTCCCGTCACTCATCCACTCATCCGTCCAAGACAAAACACCGGACACGGGCCCGTGGCAGGCACCCAGTGTGCACTCACACCGACCCCCAATCCGCAAACCACTCCAACAAAATCTCCCCAGAATTACCTCTCTCGCAGAGAAAAGTCTTGCTTGCGAAAACGGATCCGTTACCCGGGAACCACTGGATGAACCCAGGCCAGGGAGACAAAACGGCCGGATCGATGGAAAAGAGCAGACGCGCTCCGCTCCCCGGTAAAACATCCCTTAAACGGTTCAGGTGGACCGCACGAGAGAAAAGGGATTCGTTATTAATTAGCTAGGGGGAGGAAGGGTGGATCATCGCCAACCGGCGTTTATTTTCGACCTGGTCGAAATACCCCTCCACTCGGAGAACCCGAAAAGAAAAGTTTCTTTTGGTCAAGGCTCCAAATCGCCGCTGCATCATATTTTAACTTAAATTATAATATTAAAATTTATGCAAATGCAGTGAAATTATTATATCAATCATTCGGTTAATGAATCGCAATGTATAACTTTCATAGATTTTATGCACTTCGTTAGATTAATTCATTTTTCTTTGTCTTTTCTTCGGTTTTCTCCCATCTTTCTCTTCGCTTTATTCTTTTTGGCAATAACCATTAAAAGCGGATATGAGTGCGTTTAAAAGGAAGAAAGAGAAACTTATTTTATAAGAGAAAATAAAACAGGGTTGGGCAAAGTCTTCTGTATTGGGGCAATTTAATAATGTTCACTTTTCGGGGGGGGGGGGGCCGATGGGCATTTAAATTTTAAAGTAACATTACATCTTACGCAACAAATCTGGTGAAAATTGGTCGATATTTGACGCACAAACATTGCGTCTTTAATTCTTTCAACGACTACAGCCTCTTGAGTTCTGTCAAAATTCTCAAATTTCATTGGCAAACAAAAAATTTATTCACTGACACACACCGTGAATGTGGAACACTTGAACATGTCATACGCCTTCGAAGGTTTTCACTTGTTTGTTTATCCGGGCAAAGGTCAGAGTGCACGGGTGCCATCTCCCCTCATACCCACCTTTCAACCGCCCCACAACGAGTGCGTACCCAGGTTGTCCCTGGGAGAAACCTGCGGCCTTGACACCGTGGAATTAATTTAAGGTGACTTGGTGAATTTTGTACATACCAGAGGAGTAAGCTAATAACTGCGTATCATCCATTCTTGAGTTATGGCTTTGTCATTCTCTTCGCCTGAAACATCGGTAATCATGCGCCAATAAGTGTACGAGCAATCAAAGCAAGGACAACAAAACTATTCTTATGGAAAGCATGCAGTTTCTGTTTGGGAGAGAGCAGAGCTAATTTCCTTAACGATTTCATCACTTTCTCGCTGCTGACACCGAAAGGGTTAATGCAAGTAATAAAAAATATCAAAAAAATCACGCTGAATAGCTATAGAAGAAGAAAACTAAGAAAAGAAAATGAATACATGATAAAAATAATAAAAAAGCCTACAATGGCGCACACAGAAAATGCAAATTAAGAGACTCATTATCAAAAGAAAAGAAGTTCAAATCCTCATATGAGTCCAAAATCAATTGAGTATTTATTATCTGAGGCATTGGTAATTTCAAATAGGTAAGCTGAAACCAGAGTGGCATTGCTCCCCAGGAAATGCACAACTAATGATTCAGCTTCACTGTGATTTTATTAATATTCTACTCATTGCATATCCATTGGATTTGGTGACAAGGGAGGGTCAAAATGACCTCTATATCATTTTTTAAAAATTTTTTAACTCCAATACAGGTTTGATTATGGACATAATGTGGATCACTATAGCAACTGAAAATTTCATTAGTGTTTTTTTGACTTAAGACCATATTGGGACCTAATTCAATACTATTCTTTCTTTCTTTTTGGTCAAAATTCCTTCATTCTTTTTCCTTTCTAACTTCAATTCCTTTTTTTGGTTTTCTCTCTTAGTGTCTCTGTTTCTTTCACATCTTTTTCTATTTCTACAAACCATTTCAGTTTTGTTTTTTCCATCAATTTATCTCTATAAAACAAATTTTCTAGCAACACTCAAATGAACATATCAAGCCCAATGAAATATCTCAAGATTTGTGGTTATTTCTAATTAAAGCATCAACCCACAATAATCTTCTGTGCAAAAAGGGATTCTCATCTGTTTTATCTAAACCTGTTCATATTATATATGCAAATGGAGTAGACAATCATATTTTCAGCCTGCTAAACATTTGACAGATATTCACAAATTAAAAAAAAAATCCACAGACAAAATTACATGCACCTACTGCTTACACATTATGTAAAGTAAATAAGACCTCATTGAAAACCCTGAGACTTTCACTGGAGCAGATAGAGAATTTCCTTCAAATAAACAGAATTATCAGCATGATTTTTTTGTAAATACCAAATGTCTATGTGCTACAAAAGCCTTAAAACAAATTACTATATTTTTTTTCTCTTGTTGTACACAATATTTGTTATGAGGATAATTAACAAATTTATTGTTCTCAAAAAGCAGCAAACACTTAATTGATACCTGCAACGATCGATTTCCCGATTCAAACAACACAACTATACATATTCGAGTCAAACAATATTTGCGTACTCAAGACAAAACAACCTCCTACGTCAACGATTACTATTTGGCAGAAATAATCAGACAAAAATTCTCACGTGAAATAACCAACTCACCTGGAATTCTTCACTTCAAAACAAATTCACTCAACGCTGCTCATTTCCAACCCGCATCCTGAAAAAAGGACCGTTGCTAGGCCACTCTGATCTCGAAAGCTTTCACTAAAACACAGCACTCATAAAAATAAATAAAACACGGGAAACGAGGCATTACGTTATCGCCATTTTCGACAGAACAATAGCAACAACACTAATGGCACAGGGAATTTCGTCTGGCAAATTTTGTCCGTGGCAGCAGATGCTCCTGACACTTTGATCCCCAGTCCTGTGGCAACGTAACTGACGCTTTTTTCTAGTTTTAGTTAGGGAGTTTTACTTTTAAAGATGCCCAAGGATAAAAAGAAAAGAAAGAATTCTTCTGATTCCGACTCCGACAGCGGAGACTCTGGCAAAGAGGTAATTTTTTTGAGAATTTTTAACTTTTTACCTGACATTCACGTAATGACGTGAGTACTTGCCGGAAAAGTAAAATCAATTCTTAGTCTATTCATTTAAATATAAAAATTTTTTTCAAGAATGCTGTTAATTTATTTTAAAGTAAAACAGTCACTCCTTGAATCCCTTAAAAATTCTTTACCCCTGCTCGATGGTGACACTCGGCCATGACATACGGTTTCCATTTTTTATTCATTTTTGTAACCTCATTGCTTGCCCTCTTGACTTCACAGTAACTCGTTTAAAAAATAAAGGTGTCAAGATAAATAAAAAATTTTTTGATTTCTTTACTTTGCCCACTGTTCTTTTTGTCCTTAAATTTTTCAAGTTTGTAATTTTTAATGTCTTATAATATTATTCCAGTGCCCATCTTTATCAACTTTAGTAAAGCCTTTTTGAGCCCACAAATAATATCCCATTGCAAAAAAAATTCAGTGAGCCTTACTTGAATTGCTGCAAATAATTTGTTTTTATTTTGCAGACAAAGAAGCCCCCAGCAAAGAAACAGGCAACTTCTACCAAAAGTAAGGGAGACAAAAATGAGCCTCAATGGCATTTATCAGCTGATAAATTAGTAACAATTCGAGAATTCAAAGGAAAATTATACATAGATATTAGGCAGTATTACAATAGCCGCGATGGTGAATTTTTGCCAACCAAAAAAGGAATAAGTTTAACACCTGAAAATTATCAGTCACTCAAGAAACTCATTGGAGAGATTGATGAAGAGCTTGCTAAATTTTGAGATTTTGTAAACTGTTGTTTGGATTAATATAATCTCTGATCTTATTAACTGTTCTTATTTATCCTATTATGTCATGACTTGAAACAATTGATATTTAAATTATTTGTACAAATAAGAGAGTAATACACTCCTGGTAAAAAAGTATTGTAAACTGAATTTTACTTTGCTGCATATCAATGCAGACTGATTTTGCAGAAAAATCAAAACACTTTGCATCCCTCAAAGGCATTCACTTTGTCCTTCTGGAAGGCCGTGACAGTTTCACTTGTTTCCGACTCTGAAAATGTAAATAAAAATGGATAAAACGTGCTAATTATAAAAGTCAAAAAAAAATTTCAAAAGTAAAAAAAATACAAAAAAAATAAGATAAATTTTAAGTGAATGCAGTATGGTGCTTCTGTGCCATTTAAAACAGGAAGTAAGTTTTTTGTCAAATTTTTTACTTCGTCGCACCGCATGAATTTCCTTAAATGTAAAAAATATTTTTTTTTAATGAAAATAAGTTCCGCTAAAATTACAGTAATAGGTGATTAAATTAAATTTTTGGATACAGTAAATGTTTGCGTGGGATTAATATTTACGAGCCCTTATGAAAACTTATCTTATTGGTATTTGCAGAAGTATTGCACCTTAACAGAAAATAACCACAAAAGATAACAATCTATTATATATTTAAGATAAAAACAAACGCTTAAAATAAATAAGTAAATTCAGTAAATGAAAGTATTGTTATTCGCGTAATCGACTGTCAATGGCTTTTATGATCGTTTTTAAACGGTTTTATTATGTCTGTTTTTGTATCAGACAGTAGATGAGACTCGAGGGGCAACACTGAGTTGTATTATTTATGAAGGGACGAAAAGTAGCATATGAAAGATTTAAGAGCTGCTGTGACAGTAAGAATAAAACGTAAAAATAAAATAAAGGAAGGAAGACGTAATGGAATACTTTTAAAAGAAACTGAAGAGGGCAGTGAACACATAGGGAAAATAAAAATCAATGTAAAAAAATTGTAAATTTTAAACATCGAAAGGCGAAAATTAAATTTAATTTCTGACGAAATAGGGAGAGTATATTATTACTATTAATTAATTAGTAACTCTTAAAGTTATGGAAGCACACCCTTAAAAGCAACCCCCCATTTCACCCCTTTCTCCACACTAGGTCATCGACGTCGTCAGGAGTCTCATCTTCAGCGATGACAAACTCCACGAGTATATGGACATATTCGACAAAGAAATCAGCCGCGGGCTGGACAAGGACACTTGCGACGACGCCACCATCAAGAGTATAGTCACCCACGTGAACAAACTGCCCAGCGGAAACGGTAAGTGTCCCATTTCCGGGCGGAGGACGGGGGCAGGACTTCATACGCTCACCTTTTCTCTCTCCTTCAGAGGAAGGTCAGTTCCTCGGGCTGGATTTCTCCGGGCCGACGATCAAAGTGATGCTGGTCAAGCTGGAAAACAGGGAGTGCACCATCACCCGGAAGATGTACGACATACCTGAAAAACGCAAAAGCGGCAAATCAGAGAAGGTCTCTTGGGTCAAAATGACCCCTGTATTAGATTGTTAGGCTTACCTTTTGTGTGAAACTCCGTCCAATGTGGTATTTCTGCTCAGCTCTTCGACTTCATTGCCAAATCCATCGCCGACTTCTTGTCAGGGCTCAAGCTGCCAATGAGTCGCATCCCTCTGGGGGTGACTTTCGGCTTCCCCATAGAGCAAACCTCTCTTCAGGACTGCAAACTCTTGAGATGGGCGAAAGGCTTCCAATGCGACGACCTCATCGATCAGAACGTCTTCCTCAAACTGAAGAATTCCATCAGGAAATTCCCAGTAAGGCCCTGCATTTGTCACTCCCTCCACTGCTCGCCATGTTCACGATGACTGTGGTTGCAGGAGCTGAAGAAGATTTTCGTGATCGGTATCCTGAACGACGCGGTGAGCGCTGTGCTGGCGTGTGCCTGGCAGGACCCCAACTGCAAGATAGGGGCAGTCGTAGGTATAATTTTTTGGATTGGCCTCCCTCCCACGAAATGGGGTTCCGTGCGACTTAGGGGTGCCTCTCTCTCAGGGCCGGGGTCGTCTTGCTGCTACGCGGAGAAGGTGTACAGGGTGACCAAGTACGAGGCAGAGCACTACGGGATCCAGGACATTTACATGAATTTGGAGTCGGCCCAGCTGGGAGAAGACGGATGTTTGGATGAGTTTCGGACGGATTTCGATGAGGAGATAGACGAAGCATCGGCGAACCCGGGGAAGATAATGTGAGTGACTGCAATAATCCTAGAAAGCATAGAATGATTGACGAGGGTTAGCTGACAAGTTTTTTTCATATAAAAGCATAAATTGAAGACTATATAAAATTTAAACTCTGAATGTCATTCAATGTCAGATTCAAAGGGCAAAACCTTCTCAGATCTTTAATTAGTCAAATATCCCGCCAATGAGACAGTTAATTAAGTTTTTGCCGTAGTTATCTTTACAAGTTGTCTCAACTTTTCCCGCCAATTCTGTTTGCCTTTCAGAAACGAAAAGCTCATATCCACCGTTTATTTCGGAGAGTTAGTCAGAATAATCCTTTTGCGCTGCCTCAACAATGGAATCATTCTCAACGGTGACATCCCCGAACTCCTCACCAAAAAAGACTCCATCACGCTGGAACATCTGCAGCAGATCGAATCGTGAGTGTCCCCTCCAACTCCTAACCTCACAACCCCGCCCTCAACAACTAACCACTTCGCTTGGCCAGGGACCCTGACGACGACCACACCAACTGCCGAGGAGTGCTGCTGAACTGGGGCTTCGAGGAGGTCACCGACGAGGACTGCTTTCAGGTGCAGTTCGTATGCCGGTGCGTGTCCCGGAGGTCGGCCAATCTGGTGGCTGCTCAGCTGGCGACGATAATCAACCGGATCAATACCCCGATGGTGGTGATCGCCCTGGACGGAGATCTCATAAAGAATTACCCCAACTACAAATGGTACTTGACGAGGAAGCTGAGTCAGCTAAAGAGCGAAGAGTGCGATGTAAGGGAATTTCACTACAATGGTCTCACGCGCTCTTTGCCTCCCCTTTGTCAACCCCTGAAATCAGTTCCAGGTAAGAGAATCTGAAGAAAACGGCCTGGGACCAGCCGTGATGGCGGCCGTCTTCGGAGAAGAGGTCATGGACCGGGACGAGAAGTTCAGACGGCTGCCCGGATTCCCCATGGACAAGTGTCACTTCGGGAAGAAGGGCAGATGCCTGAACCCCGACTGCGCCGCCCAACACCCTTGCGACACCTCGGGGGTGAACCCCACGTCCAACCCCATGACGACGACCAGCCAAGACCTGTTTCCCACGGACTGCATCGGCGAGGAGGAGAAGAAGAACAAGAAAAAGGGAGGATGCGGGGGTTGCAAAGGCTACGATCTCATGTAAACTCGATCTGCAACTCTTCTATTTTGTTTCCATTTGGGTGAATATTTAAAACAATATACATTTTATCTATGCACTTTTATACATGTCTATTTTGATAGGCCATTTACAAAAGTGAATTAAAATATAATAATGAAATCAATTATTCAGATCTTTTAATAAATGTAAGATTAAACACATTGAAGTTTTGAAAAATTCTTTATATTTTTTTAATTTACAAAATATATAAATGTTAATATACACTGAAGTTTTTTGAAATGAATTTACAATATTTAACAAAATGGATCCTGCCTGCAGGATTTCAAAACATGAATGATACCTTCTTTATTCTTCTTCCAGTATACAACCTTCAACTAATTCTTTAAGGTTTGGATTTTCCATAGCTGCAGCTATTCTTTCTTTGTCATTTATCTGCTTGTTAACTGTAACAATAATTATCAGCTGTAAAATTCAATTTTGTGAATTATTAAATCTAAAATAATTCTTTTTTGCAATCAAGAGATTAAAAATTGTTAAACTTATATACTTTTAGGTTTATAAGATCTCTTAATTAATTAATATTTCACTAATAACTAAGCTTGGAAAAACTTACTTTCATCTTCTGTTTCATGAGCACCCTTTTTGATAAATATATCAACCTTTACTTTTTGAGGAAGATAACGCTGAAGTTTGACTCTGATGCACAAACCAATCAATGTGGCCAATGAGCAATGAGGAACTGTGGGATTAAATTCAATCACAACAAATTGAGAGTCACTCTTCATTTCTTTCTTCAAGACCTTCACACCTTCTTCATAAACTACCAGGAGATCCTCCAGAGTGGATGGTTTTTCAGGGTCTTTTATGTTTTTTATTAAGTCTGAAACAGTTTTTTAAAAAAATTAATTTCTTTTATTGACATTCAATTAAAATGTGAAGTTCTGAAATTTTTAACTTAAAGAAGTTTGTTTAAAATTTTTTAGAAAATAATTATTTCAATACAAAATTTAAGAGTTCATTTATGTTTCTTTTGGAAAATATACTCTCTCGTGAAATTTGCACTCATTTTACCTTACGACAGTTTTAATAATAATTAGCATTTCAATTTATTTATTTACAGTGAAGTGTTAATACTAAAAAAATATGTCAACGGTTGATAAATGAGTGATAAATAAATATTTAATAATTTTATTTAGTCTTAGCTATTCCTACAAGTCATTTCGTCGATAAAATTCGTCCCAAAAAGACCAACCAAAGATTAGAATCTATTAATGAACGTAATTTGAATCGAGATTTACCGTAAATATTTTCTTTAAGAAGTGTTTGTTCATGAGTTTCCGCTTCTTCGGCTATTTCAACATCGCCAAGTGGTTCCTCTTTAGTTTTGACAGTTTCTCTAAAACTTATTGCACGTTTCAAAAAATTCAAAAACATCCTAAAAGGTTTCCAATCCGAGAATTTTGTTTACTACAAATCAACCATTCCGATGTAAGTGTTGCCAACTTGAGAATGATGAAATCGCACAACGCGCGCTAACTCACGCGGATTTAACAAATTTCTTTTAGTCTGCTTTTAAACTCCCATTTTGATGAGATTAAATCATTGAAGAGTTTTAAAAAGTTGAAAAAAAAACTCAAATGCGATTTTATTCATAGTACATTAATATAGTTTATTAGTACATTCGTGTTAGTACACAGTAATTAGGTCTATCTCTTTTATAATGAAATTAAGGAGAATAAATGTTTTATTATTCAGACATTGTTTTGTTTGCTTTCCTTTCGTACTGTATTTCACTGTATTTTGTTTTAAGATTAGCTCGATGGGCAGTGTCATTACATTACATTACCTATTACAAAAGTAAAAATAAATTCCCACAAGAATTCCCTTCATAAAAATTGTGTCAGCGGGGTTACAGCGATTTGATACAATATCTTCATGTTTAAATTTCCGAATAAAATATTCAAAAACATTGGAATTTTTTATTAAAAAAATGGAGTGTCCCGCAAAGGATTAATAATGCAAAACGCGAAACGAAAACAGTTTTAAATCCGCCGCTCTTCGAACGGAGCCCTCTGATTGGCTGATCACTGTGTGATCACTAGCGAATTCTATTTGAAAACTTTCAGTTATATCGCAACTGTTGGAGGTGGTGGGATCGCGACGATAAGTCTCGTTTCTCCACTAAAACTCGTGACTTTGCGGCTTTTATTTATTTTTGTACTTGCTTTGGTGATTTATTTCGTCCACGGCGTTTAATGTTGTTTCGTTGTGTGATTTCGTATTCAATCGGGGGTTCGTTTGAGTATTAACGAAATACAATTCGGGGTCGGGTAAGTTTTTATTATTATGGATGAGATAAATTTCTTTTGTTTGGCCGAGGTCCAGTTTTATTTATTATATTACTCCACGTTCACACATGACTTTACTCGGCCCCAATTAAAGATTTGTTGAACCTGTGAAAATGTCAAAAATCGCGTGAAACTATTCGGGGGAAACAGTTTTGAAAATTTGCAAAGTCAACTAATTTTCACGTGTTTCCTTTTTGTTTTTCTTTTTTTTTCTTATAATCTCATTCATCATGAGCAAGTGTTTGTCTTTGTCTTAATCATTCTTCAAAAGTTGAAGGTTTTTTTTAATGATTAAGGTTTGACGTATGGCTTAAATAAGCTGTTGATAATATGATGTTTGCAAAAAAGAAAAAAGATTACATTAATTCATTGGGGCTTAAGAAGAAGTGGAGTTTCAAATTGTGTTTACTGTATATTGTCTTAAATAAATTTATAAGTAATGATGTGGGACGGAAAGTAAATGTTTGTGCAGTTTAATAATATTGAATTTTATTTTCAGGTCAATTGAAATAAAACAGAAGTATTTCATTCTCGATTAGAAAATGCATTAATTAATTATTTTTGAGAAATTGAAATTTTGCATTATTTTTGATATGTTATACAATATGACATTCTTTAGTATGCAAATGTTGACTGCATCAAAACATGTTTGGATTGGAATTGCAGTCAGTTTAATTAAAAATTATTCTGCTGCTGTATGAGTTATTAAAAAATTTTTAAATGACTTTATTGCATAATTTCATAAACTTTTTCCAATAAAAAATGTACTTTGTTAACAGTAATTCTGGTTTAAATATAATTTTAAAATCACATTTGCAGTATTAATATTTCAGAACCAAAAATATAAACAATGTAACACTTTTGAAGTTATGTTTTGTAGTGAAGTTTTTATTTGTTGAATTAATTTGAGAACATAATTCAGCAGTTCATAAGGTCATTATTTTGTTTACTGGCAGTGGGCTCTCACTGTTTTTGTATTTATTTACTTTTTTACATTTGTTTTCTCATCTCATCACCATTTGCAGCAATTACAACTGTAAAATATTGTCTGCAAAAATAAAATGTTTCATTAAGTTTGGAATTTCAGAGAGCTGTTATTAACGGAACTGTTGGTTTTGTTCAGTATATAACATTACAGTTTTTGCTATTTGCTGTGGAAAGTAATTTCTTAAAGTTTTGTTAATTTATTTATTTTAAGACATTTATCTTATTTTGTTGTTTTTTTTGCATCTCTGCATGTCTGTTTATGAATTTTCTTATGGTGAAGTCTCCTAATAAAGTTTCAAGAGAATCAACTTTTCCTGAAAACAATTATTGTTTTTTATTTTGACTTATTCTGTTGTTGTGTCAGTTCCTCATATTTTACTGAAATAATTGTGTAATTTTCATTGGTGCCTTTAAACACAGCTGTCGCACCGTTTCAAATTATGTAATGTGGGCGCTGAAATGAATTATAAATTGGGGAAATTGAATCGATATTCACGTTTGGAATGTCATTGAATCGTTGGGAATTTCATTGAATGGCTTTTTGGAATGTCATTGAATTTTTCCTCATCGCACAAAGTATGCTCACCCTTTTTTCTGTCGACATCAAATCATGAATTTGATTGCTTACCTGATGCTTTCATAATAATTTTCCTTTTGAGTTACGATGACATTATGCATGGCTCAAGGCTGATAATAGAGGCCACGTGTTCTGAATTCTTGGTGTACCACATGAGAAATGGATTTAAGAAACATCACAAACCGCTTAACTGCAACAGTCCGTTTGCGGTGTCGAATCCGTTACATTCGGCCGCCATTTGCACTCATATGAATTTTACAAACGACCTTTGGAACACATTGTTTTACCTTTGATCCTTTAAAACCGTTCGTCTCTGAAATTTTTCCAACAAATTCTTTTCAAAAGAATTTTCTTTTTTTGTTAAGGCTGATTCTTTTCATTGTTTGGCTAAAATTTCGGGTTATTAAATGAATGAAGAGGGCAGTCGCGAGGGAAAGGCATTTAAAAGGATTTCGAATTAATACGGAAGGTTTAAAATTTAAAATTTCGCTTAAAAGAATTCCCGCTTTATTTCCACTTGAATTTCTCTTTTAAAATCCTTCATTTTGGTAAAAAATATCAATTAACAATTTCCTGACAATTTTTGAGGTTTATTTTAGTTACGGAGACATTTCCTTTGACTCACCTTTTTGTGGTTTCGCTTTTGCGCGACTTTTCTTTTTCGTCGTTTGATATTTGGCTTTTTTCAGCTTTTTACTCTTTGACTTAATTATAGTAATTTTCCCGAAAATATATAGGCTGCAAGACACTTTATGTTAACCTCTCATCAACTCTTTCGTATGTTTTTCCAAGTGAGATTACATGTCCGATTATGTCAAAACATATCGAAAACGTCGTTTTCAGTGGGAGATGTTTCGTATTTCCTTTGTCTGACGATTAAATATTATGAGGAGAGCCTTGGGACAAGGCGGATCCAGAAAACGCGTGTCCAGGCAACGGTCCTGATAAGAAGTTGCCCAAGGTCGTGCGATATGTATTAATCAGGGAATCGAACAAAGAGTAGAGTAAATGCACTTGAGAGTAAGTGTAGTAAATATGTTGTGATGTGCGATAATTTGTCGCGAAGAATACACAAGCCACTCAATTCTGGGGATTTTCTCGATAAAAATCTGGAGGTTGTTGAGAAACACATGGGAAAGAAGAAAACTTAATTAATATTAAACGGCTCGATAATTTTCATTCGCTGAAGATACCACTAGTTTTTTAGGTAGCCATTTTCATATGAGTGATATGAATTGGAGGGCAGTGATTTAATCAGTTTTAAGGTGGTTAAAGTTAACCCTTTTCTGGAATTGGTTAACCTTACTCTTGTTTGAAACCCCAGGAAGATTGGATTAATTTTAGAGTATTGAATGACCACCATGTCTTTACCAGAAATTATTTAAATAAAATCCCCGAAACCTTCAACCCGTTAATCTCTCCCTCCCATAATAAAACTTATTCGGTTGTTAAAACCGACTGCGTAAATATCTTTGAATGATTGCCGATTAAAGTTTACATCGGAAGCAAAATTCTCATAAAACGGAATGCTTTCAAATGAGAGAATTGCACGTGCCTTCACCTGAAATCGTTTCCACGTGCCTGTTTGCTAATAAAGTTCGTATGCTTTCTTTTTTTTTAGATGTTATAAAACAATCCGCCAACTCAAGTTTCATTAGCAGTCACAACAAATGTCTGCGGTAAAGAATCCGTTATCCATCCTCTTACTCGGCCATCGCAGACTGGCTGCCTTTTTGTCATTCTAAACTCGTGCAAATGTTCTCTTCTTTTGCAGACAGATAAGCAAAAGACTCCAAGGTCTTTGACAGTTTCTTCTAACCTTCTTCTAACGTCTGTGAGGAGGAGAATCGAGGAAAGAATTCCAAAAGAATTTACCCCTTTGAGGAAAATGACTTTTTCAAAGTCACAATTCAAAAAAACTTTTACTGAATCGGGAAGATCTTAAAGCACGCTGAACCGAGATTTCCATAAATTTGAGGGAATTATGTAAATATGTTTTAAATTGAAGCCTACACCCGTGGCGTTTTTAAAAATCAGCTTCGTGTCCCTTTCATTTTTCATAAAAACCTCTCAGTTTTGTTATTGGAATAATAAAGCGATTTCTCATTATTCTGAGCTTTAATCAAATGGGGATGATCGTTCTAATTATTCCTTCGAATTCGAAAAAGTCCGTTATCCTTCAATTATTCGGTTTTTAAAAGGATTTTTTGCATTAAATTTGATTTTTTATGTATTTAATTATTATTTTTTTTGTAAATATACCTCTCCTTCTTATTAGATTAAATGGAAGTAGGGAACAAAAAGTGATTAATTAATCAATTTCGGAAATAAATAAAAGGCGCCATATTTGAACCGAATCGAATGCCATAGAGTGAAACTTAAAAAAAGGAATCACTTCCCGATAAATTTTTGATTTTTGCTTCACCCGCTTCAAATAAACCGCATGACTTATTTTATATTAATTTTCATCCATCCCCAGGAAATATCCGCATCAGAAAATCTCTAAAGCAATTGATCTAAAATGAACAATGCGTTTTTTAACGGACATATTTTGGACTCTGACGCGCGACCTCCGAGATTCGCGCCAATATATAGGGGGCATATGCTCGTTTGACGGTTGATGACAAAAGATTAACTGATGGGTGTGGATTTTGAAATTAGTCGGTTTTGAAAGGGGATTTTTCCGGACATGTTGGGGCGATCGGAGCTCAGTGTGAAAAGAAAGGGAATACCAAAGCGATGGAACTGTTCCGGATATCTCAGATTCGAATGCAGAACAATTAGTTCCGAGAAATGGATGCGAAATTCAAAGACCTTCAAGTGTGGGGGTCATATTTTAAATGTCTTAAATTATCCACAGACAGATAATTACTTATCCGAGGAAGTTATTCCCATATAAAAGTCTGTTTAGTATTTATACTCTTCGATAAAGGAAAAATGAGGGATTTGTGCAATGGCGATGAGGTGTGGAAGTTATAAAAGTCTGCTTAATATTTATTTTAATCGATGTGGGAAAAATGACCGTTTTTGCAATATTGGCGGACTATAGCGCTTTTGTTGGTGTGTTTCAGACTCATCGAAGGCGCCAAAAGAAGTCGACTCACCACCGAACGATGGTTTTCTTTTTTTGTTGTGAATTGCGTGATCAGTTTGGATCCAGAGAGAAACTGAGGCATGAAATCCAATGCCAAGAAAAACTCTTCATCGAACAAAGCGGTGAGTAAAGTCTGCTTTCGGTTATGTTGCCTGCTCGAATGAGTGTCATGAATTTTTTAACAATAAAAACTATTATGCCTTTCTGTTTTCTCTCTTTAGGATTTATTGCTGTTATTTCTTTCCCCTTCCTCAATTTTTACGCATTTAACCTTATTCCTCGTTTGCGCCTTAGTTTTTATAATTTTTTTTTAAAAATTGATTTCCGTGAAACATGCAAGTTTTTATGTAAATTTTGAAATTTTCCATATTCTGCGTCTTACACCGCGTCAAGTTGTTAAACCCTTCTTGGGGGCATGAAACATTTATGGCCATGAATGCATTCAATTCTCATGTGTGAGTGAAAATTTAATTCGATTTTCCAGAATCCTCTTCAGAAGTTAATTTCAAAAGGGGAATTCCGTCCCATTTAGGTATATATAAAGCAAAATAATTCTCAAAGGGATGCAAACGTCTTTTGCGAATCATTCTGCACGAAAATAGAATGTCTTCCAAGGTCATCGAAAAGATGAAAAGATGACACAGACTGAGAGAAAGAGTGCAATTCTCTCACAGGAGAGAAGTGCACAAATCTCGCATTTTGCTATATTAAACAGAACGGAAATGCCATCCTGGCCAATTCTCCGCCTTGTCTTTTAGGCATCAATCGATTCCCGGCGTTTTCTTTTCTTTTTGCCTGTTTTTCGTGTCGTCCTTGAGGGTCTTTTCTATTGTTCCACACCCAGTGATTAGACTCCAAAGAGGCGCACTCCGGGTCCTCGGAACCAATATGGCTTCTCAGGAAATGAGGCCAGTTTTTAGGAAGTTATTTAGCTCGGAGCGAAAGTTATTCATAGTATCGCTGAAAAGTTATTCTTTCGCTTTGAAAAGCACACAATGGACGAACTGTTTTGCGTAACAGGTGAATTTCGAAACTTAGTTTTGAGAATTTAAAGTGCAGCGAGGCACTTTGTGTGGTTTACTGCCGTCTGCTTTCTCCTCGCGTTTTATTATGAATTAGCGCAGTGGTTTCCAACTTTTTGTACTCATAAGTCCCACTTAAAAATTCATAAAAGTGAAGTTTTTGGGTTCTTTAGTTATTTTTTCTGGTCTCTTCTTTCCTGCACGCGAGAACGTGACTGATGTAAACGAGAGTAAAGCACAGAGTGAGAAGAGAGAAAAACATTGAAAAGAGAGAGAAAAGAAAAAGATATAAATGACAACTGAAGAAGATAATATAAGAAAGAATAAGGAGGATATCTCCTATCGAAGTATCTACTCGTTATTTTCATCAAACATAAGTCATTTATAATTTTATCTTTAGATTTCCTTTCCGGGTTTTATTGTCACAAGAAGAATGTATCGAACTACTCAAAGTGGTATTTAATGGGCGTCAGTTCCACTCATAATTAACTTCCGATACGCAGCTAAACTGATTCGGTCGATGTTCTTCAATAGTTAGGGATTTAAACTCTGCATTACACACCGCTGCGTATATAATGACGGATTAAATAAAGGCAATAACACAAAAGAAAATTATGTGATATAAATAAATAAAGTGGAAACGTCCGATAAAAAAGCGGGAGTTACTTTTGACTCGAGCAGTATTTCATTTAAAAGAACGCCAGGAAAAGCCGAAAGAGAAAAAAACCAAAAAATGAAAAAGAAGGAAAGTGGAAGACAGCGTCAGTATTGTAAAAGGCTTAGAGCAAAAAGTTTTTCCTTTGAGCCCATTGTATATTTTCAGGTGATAACCGGGGATTGTATGAAAATTGAATGAGTTCGGGGTCTGCGGACTAAACCAATACGCGGTGTAGTTTCTTTTCCCTTTTATTTTTCAGGTTTACCTTTTCATATTTTCCCGGTGTTTGGATTTTGCTCTTGGGCAGCCATTTGAAAGGGAAAATTTTTTTTTTTTCATCAAAACTCTTTAACACGTTCGGCTCTTGTAGATTTTTTCTACTCAAAATTTGAAAAGGATTTCTGACTTTAACTTTCCCCTCGAAAAAAGAGGAAAGTTTTGCAGCCCCCATTAGGGCCGTAAAGTTTTTAATTTGAAGGGAGCACCGCTAGGAAATCCGATACTCCCTAATCGGTTTTCCAATTTGGAAGGAACAAAATAGAGAAAAGTTTATTTTCTGGAAGCGATTACGGAGGGGCAAAATACCAAATCGTGGGGGTCCAATGGTGGGTTCCTGATGGAGAAACAAAATGTCAAATTGAAGTGTCAAAATGATGGCAAAATGATGGTCGGGGTGACACCAATAAAGATATTGACATTGTCCATTTGGCTACGACGCAGCAGGAGATGCACTGCTGAGGACATTCACATGGGATTTATGGTCGAGTTGACCCGTGAAAAATTACTTCACTCGGAAAATATGATTTTAGTTTTTTCTCTTTTTATATGAATACTTAATAACACTGTTCATATTTAATAGCGCTCAGCGGAAGTCCCGAAATCGTCTCTAAAAATGCATAATTTTCCAATTTTCCGTTCAGCGCTTTTTAATTTTCGGCCTGAAAATGGTCGAACCGCTGAGCAATTTTTGTTTGATTTGTTCTCCCATTTAAGAGTCCCAAAAATCCCGTTCAATGTAACTGCACGGGATTTACGTAAAAAGCTTCTTCCAAGCTTAAATTTTTAATGACGCTAATCGTCCACTGGCTATTCTGGTTTTGGAAAGTCTCTGCCTTACTTTGATCTTGTTTGACCCAAATTAATCCTCGTTGCGCCTTTCCAGTGAAAAATTAATAATGTCTTCGTTTCCCCGAGTCCTTGAGGGGGTTCGCCTCCAGGGGAAAAGGTCAAACGCTGACATGACACGGCTCATTAGAAAGCTCTTTGATGGCGGCGTAAAATTTGCTCGCTGATCGTAAATACGTTTCTTTTCTTTTCAGTTGGGTGCTCGTAGTTGGATAGAAGCCACTTTTCAGAAGCGTCATTGCGTGAGGTTTATTCCCAGCCCCCGCGATGAACACAGGTAAGTGTCAGTTAATGTTTTCTAAGCACTTCTCCAACTGCCTTAATGTAAAATTCATGTACTGTGCAAACTTTGCAATGCGGTTTTGGATAATTATTTATAAGAATTTAATTTCCATCAGGCATTGTGCAATTGTCGTTAACTGCAGACAAATAAAAGGGGGACTTTGGATTCGCACAAAATGGGGAAATATAATAAATGCCATTACAATGCAATTTAATTGAGAATTATTTCTTAAAAGTAAAAACCAAAGCACAATTCTATTTCGGAGTGGCATTAAATTAGGAAAATGTAAATTTCTTTTATCGATCCCCTAAGAAGAGGTTCATTAAAAAAAAGAGAATAGAAGAATTCTTAGAACGAGTTCTTTCTTTTCCTCCGCAAATATTCCGTCCCATTAAACTTTTTTGTTGTATTTTCCTCTTAAAAATTACGCTGTAACTTAGTAAACTTTCCAGAAGAAAACGAGCACTACCTGAGAAAGAAATTAAATCTGGGGTTGCCATCCGAAAAGAATTTCCCTCTGATCCTTTTGTTCGCGTAGAGTTTCTCATTTGCCGGGGCTAAATAAAAACTTGTTCATTTACATGGAGATAACCTTTTTTCGTAATCGTCGCAGTCAGGCAGACGTCAGCGAATAATTTTATTATTCGGCGAAAGCCGTTTCGCCTTCGGTTATGCTTATGCATAAGGTTGCAGAGGCTTTTGCCTGGAAAATGCACCTTTATTAAAAAATCTCTTTTGAGTCTTTATCCATTGTTTGGTGTTTTTCATCAATAGTGGTATTATTTCTCTGCTTTCGTATTGTGGAAAGTGAGAAGTTGTTTTCCTTTTAATTAATTTTAATTTAGTTATTTTGTGTGCGACAGTTTCTTGTAATTTTTTACGTTTTTCATTTCGTTTCGAACCTAATTGTGCGACGCCCATCGCTGACAATGCACAAGAAGTAATGACTATTGATCGAATAATAATCGCGTGGGGTTAAAAATTAGCATTATTCGACCATTTTGTTTTTTACCCTTTTATCTTCAAAACCGCCCACATTAAAAATCTGACGATTAATTTTACTTATTGTTAGTCGGTGAAAAACATTGTTTTTGCGGTGGCCATTGATGAAAATTTATACTGGAGTGTCTTCTAAATAATGAAAACTAAACTATGGTAATCCAAAAAGGGTTAGGTACAAATGACAGAATCTACAGAGGTTATTTATGTCTCGATTTAATAATTCTCCTGATCGATTCATTTATTTTCAATCGTAACGTGCGATTATTGTATGTAATCGAATTATAATGAAGACGTAACGATGGCGGACAGACGGGGATCTCTAATTAGACCTGTTGACGATTTCTCGAGTCCTGAATGAACTGATCGGCCTGAAAAAAGAATCGGCTAATCTTGTCAAAAGAAAGAACTGACCTTTGATATAATATGAATAATTTAAACCTGTTAACCTTTGCCAAGTCGAGTTTATTTCAAGTCCTAATTTGATGTTTTCGGATCCTAAAGTGGGAATGTGGCTTTGAAAGTTTCCATTTGTTTTATTTTGTTTTCTCCGAACTCGCGAGCACTCCAGAATTGTTATTCCGAGGGGAGAATAAAAAGCAAAAAACAAGAGAAACAAAGTCAGGGCAGACAAAGGGCGAGGAGGGAGAGGAAATTAAAAACAACGTGCTTTTCTGTCCTCGGCTCGGATTCAACATCTCGACAAAACGTTCCAATTATAAATTCATGGGCATCTCAGGTATTCGGAATTGGGACGGAAGAGTTGACGTTTTTCCATTTTTTATTCATTGGGGAGCAGATGTCCTTCGATCCGCCATGCCTCGGCAACGGGAGCTTTCACAAAGTTCTCTCCCGAACAATAGTGACAGATATTGGGACTGACGAAATAAAGGATTAAAGGATGTTGTTGTTTTTCGAGGCTGCCAACATTGATGAAGTGATGAGGTTTAGCAATTCGCCCGCCTTCTCTCGACCGATGTGAAAAGTCACGGATTACAAAGGAAATAGTTCCCATTTTGCTCTCAACACGAAGGGGAATTAAACAAAAACTAAAAGGGAAAAAGGAAAAAGGAAAAAGGCAGGTTTTGGTGAATAGAAAAGTAAATTAGTTGGGAGAAGGCCCGAGGAATAACGGAAACTGTTAGGGAGATGTCTCCAGACTGGTCGTGTTAATTGTTTTCACCCTCTGCACCCCTCCCAAGAGCTCTCTTTGGTCTCTTAGTGTTGGCTCATGTTTTAACTGTTTCGTTATAAAATTACAAAAACATTCTTTTCTGGTTTGAAATGTGACGAAAGGTGCGTTTAGTCCTTGTTCGGGTAACTCGGTCGACCGTGGTAATGGCTTTTACAAATTATTTATTTCGATAAGGGTAATAATGAACATTTCTTTCATACACTCACGCTCTTTAAGGTTACTCAGTCACACTTGTGCGATTTCGTTTGTTGCGTTGTTGCCCGGTCCTGGAGGGCAACAACAGAACAGACAAACAAAGTGAATTATTTTGGATCGCATCCCCGAAACCAAATAAATGGGATCGAAAGCCTTTGCGAAAACCGGTGACAGCGATAAGATCTCGGGAAAAGGAGAAAAGAAGACATTAACCCAAATGCTCACAATCCGTGGCTTTCTAGCTGTCAGCTCTGAAAGAAGGAACAAATGGACCGTCATCGCAGGGATAGGCGATGGATAGACGAATTTCCAAAATTCACAAAATAATTTTGTTGTTTCAACGGAAAAAGTTCTACGAAGACATACAATAGCCCTCAAAAGTGTGCTGACAACACTAAATTGTCATTTTCTGCACAAATTTATTATGATTTTAATTAAATGTTTTACGGGGAGCTTTTAAGTGCATTCAGTTGCGGTATTTTTTAATTCTTAGTGACAATTAAAGTGAATGCAAATCATTTTCCATTTTGAAAAATTATTAAATATCTTAAAGCCCATCTTTAAGCAGTTAATGGAGCTTTGCCAAAAAACGGTAAAAATGAGTCTTCATATTGGAAGGATTTTTCCCTCTGCTTTTCCTTAAAAAGAGAAATCTCCAAAAAGCCATATTTTCTTAGTAAATCCATCTGCTGCCACGTCCTCGTGTTTTTCCTCGGTTTTAATAAAGATTTCGGGGTGAAATGTAGTTCGAGTCAGTTTCACATCTCGTCCTCTTGGATTTTTAGAGAAAATTTCTAAAGCAAATTTAATGAGTTTTGAGTTTCATTTTTAAATCTTCTCCATTGTTTCTCATTCAATTGATTCGGCATTAAGATTTGAAAAAGTTTTTGAATCACAATTTTCATTCGGAAGCATTCGGAGTTTTTATCTTTGAGGTAACTTCGCTGCCGAGCGACACGTTGCGAAATCCCCACACGAAAGGATCCTCTTCCTATTTCCCCCAAACTCTTCCACATCCACCCCTTGTGACAAATTGTGCCACCCTTTCACTCCGGTTCCGTTCGAACGTGACGCAAAGTTTTCCCAACGAGTCACGCGCATTTACGTCTTCCGAACTGTAGTTTTCTCAAAATTCACATCGTGTTCTGTACAACTTTGTGGAAATTTTTGCGGGAATGCGTAGCAATCAGTGGTTGGGAAATTTCCATAACAAACAGCCCTCGTCTGAATACTCTTTTTTTTTTAACCGTATTCACCCATTTTTTGTACTAAACAGACCGATCGTTTGCGAAACGACGCCATTTTCTAATCGTAAAAGAAATGCATTCGAAAAAAGGCTTCGATTTAATCGGGGGGAAGTTTTAAGTCTTTAGTAACCCCGATGAGTTTTTAAGCCTAAGTGCTGATTCAGATGCAACTCGAAAGCTCATTCACAGAATCGTATGATACGCAAAATAGTTTACTTTTCCCGTTAACAGGTTTTGAAGACCGGCCAAAAATGTTTAGCCGAAACAAATGAATCGTAGCCGGAAAAACTTCGTGGGGTGCATAAATACATTTTTTTTTACTCCCAATGACTTATTTTAACTCCATCACAGCCTGGAAATCGCTTTTGATCCCGGAAACTTTCTCAAACTTCCGACGGAGAAGTTCGGCTTTAATTCCAAAGAGAAAAGTGTTGAATAAAATGGATTATTTTTTATGGACTCGTAAAGTGGGAAACCGGAAGACGTAATTCTATTTTATTTATGCTATTCGCTTTCCAGAAGCTCTGATTACTCTGACGGTTCATTTGGTTTAGTCTGCTGCCAAATTTTTTATATTTAGAAATCCTTTCAAAGAAGTTTTCAAATTATCCAAATGCGTTTAATAAAATTTAAATTTAAAAACAAATTATTATTGACAGAAGAAAAAACTTTTAGGTAGCCAAAACACAGTTCCGTTTATTTCGATTGAGTTTCACAAACATGGTTGTTCTTATAGTTTTACTGATATTGTTATATCATTTTCGTTTGTAATTCAACAATACTAATATACGTAAAAATTTTTAATGAAATTGTTTTGGGTAAATTAGGTTGGAAACATATTTATTTAAATGTTTATTCATTTATGATTATAAAAAAATATGATGAGAATGAAATGATAAAAGATAAAGATAATTTTTTGTTTTTGACAACGAACGGGGTTTGTTTGCTGAATTCTCTTCAAAAGGGAGAAAAGTGTTTACATTATGGCGGGTGGTGCCAAAGAGTCCGCTATTCGCTGTATCTCCCCACCGATTTATATATAGATTTTTTAGAAAAGTTTAAAACCCCAAATCGAGGTTGCATTGCACATCTCAAAAAATTATTTTCCATCTCTTTGCTCATTTTAATTAAAACCATGTGATAAAACATTTGTTTTATTTGCAGTGGTTCGAGGTTTACGAAGTAAGCCTAACCAAAACAAACATTTGCCAAGAGGAATGCTTTTTCAAAGGAGTTTTAGTTTGCCCAAAAGTTTTAGTTTGCGGGGAGTTATTATCACCACCAAAGGGGTGTGTGCCACCCTCGCATTTCATACGGGGCTGGCATTGTGAGGGGGTAGTCTGGTCGAAGGTGTTGAGGCTGTTTTCTTTGTTGTTTCGGTTCGGTAGCAATCATATCATATCATCATATACTAATATATAAATCTGTTAAGGAATGTTTGTGTGTGTGGTGCACCGTTTCTATTACCTATGAACACCGATTTCCAAAGGACTTTTTCCAAAGAGAGAAGAAAACTTACAAAAAAAGAAAGCTGCTTTACTTATGATTTTTGTAATTAAGTGCAATGGGGTTATTGAGGTGCATTCAGTTTTTAGGAGATGAGTTACTGAGGAAGAGATTTAGATTGAAATTGCCAAGTCTTATCGAAGGCACATTTTGTTTCCGGCTGTTGAACAATTTCAGGAATTGGGTTTGCCAAAGGAAGTGGAAGGGAAGAGAACCAATATTTCTTGTTTTATTTGTCGAGCAATTCAAGGAAAACATGTTTATCCTCCTCCTGTCGAAGTATAATTTTCAAGAAAGAAAACCTCGTATCGTCTCAGAATTAAACGATTCCCTTTATTAGAGAACCCTTCAGTCATTTGAGCTTTTTGTGGGGGTGTGCCAGTAAAAGAAGAAAAGTTGACGAGCGGTGCTTTGAATTAAAAATTCCGGGATTAAATCAAAACTGACTTCAGTGGAAGGTTTATATGGTAAACAACCCTTTGACAATCCTTTCGGTCTGCACCACATCCGGTGACCTTAATCTTCTTTCATTCTTTATTTTTCTTTGTTTGACATTGCAAATCGATGTCTTCATCGGATGCACTGAGGCTTTGGCTTGTGAGCTTTTACTTCACACTTTATTTTCACGTCACATTTTTGGTGAAAAATTGCGATAACCGCCACCCACTGCTCAAGAAGTTATTTGATAACCTCTGAAGGGAATGTTCGAGTGGCTACAGGAAATGGGAGCGTCAGAAATTTCATATTTCCACAGAAACTTCATACGTGTGATTGCCATAAGTCGCAACTGTTACGTCACATCGACAGATACTCCAACTCGAGATAATTTGCACAATGAATAGTATTTGCTTTTGGACCCATAAATAGACTTTTGTGGATCTCTGCAATTAAGACTCGAATGATATCGATTCTTGCATTGTTTCACACTTTTAGTGCATCTCTTGTTGACGTCCTTGAAACGTTACGGACTGTCGGACGCGAAAGTCATTGGACTCTGTGCTTACCAAAGGGAAGTCACGACGTTGGTTGTCGTCGACATCCGAAAGCAGAAGGAATAATTTGCTCATGGCGTTATTTTGACCGGTGACGCGGCGGAGTGTCGATTCTGGGAAAGTATCGAAAGCCCAAAGAGAAAATTTATGAGTGATTATACGCGACTTTCTGTCGGGGAAAGACCTTGATGAAATTTCATCGGGCCATTTGACCGTCAGCAGAGACGTCAGTCTCACTTGGATTTTCAAAAGAATTTCTCTAATTATTATTATTCCCTCAGTTTTTTCGTCGGAATCCTTTTTTGTGGCGGAGCAGTCATCATCAATCACTTATTTTTTGCAGCCGTTCATAATTCGCAGGAACCTTTGAAAGCCTTAAGTCTTGTTCGGGGAAGTGGGTTGGGGGCGGCAGAAAGGGGTGAAAGGGTGGAGGGGAAACGCTGCTGAAATTGCTCAGTTTATTGTTGTTTCGGATCTCTCTCAGAAGATAAAATGGTTTAACGGAATAATGAGAGAAAAAGATTTCCACTTCTCGGTTTTATCGCCATTTTCTTATTCTGTACCGACTTTTCTTTTTATTCCGTTTAATAATCGGGCTTTATTGAGCCGTCAGAAATAAAAAAAAATTCTTTTTTTTAATTATTAACCTGCTCGAGCGCCATTAATTTTTAATTCCGCCCTTTCAACTTGAGATTTTTTTTTTGCTGTCGACCGATAAAATGAAATCTTTTCATTGGCTTTCAGCGGTGTTATTCCATGAAAATTTTCCTTCGCAATTCAAAGGGTTTCATTCTAAAAAGGATTTTTTATTTTTCAAGTGATGCAATAATTCAAGAGGACAGACGCAATCACCCGCATCACCGAAGCTGAGTGATAGAAAAAACGGGGTAGAAGAGCATTTCCACCCCCTATCCCCCCATCCTGAGCGGATCAATGGCCTCGCATGTGAATTATTAATGGGGGTGCATTCCTCCGCCCCCTCATCCCCTTCGGCACTGATTTCTTGCCGGCCTCACTCAATGAATCCTCACACGAACCTATTATTAAATATATGGGTGATTCCACGTGAAAGGGGTCGGTGGCCACAGGTCGACCCCTTTCACGTGGAATCACCCATATAAAACTGCGATATTTTTAGTTATTTTTTTTTCTCTTGTAAGATTCGTATAATTCTTCGTTTTAAATAACTATTTCTGTACAGTTTTCATGTTACACTGTTTATAGCGAACTTTACGAACACTTTGTTTCCTTTTTTGAGTTCAAAAGCACCTTAATTTTAGTAAAATATTCCGGGATGAAATTTGTATTGCCATCTTTTTCGTGTTGTTAAAAGTTAACAGTTTTTAAGGAGGAATCGCAGTTTTGAGAGCTTTTTCAAATTATTAATTCGTGAGGACTTAAAAATAAAAAAATTTATGGCGAAAAGTCTTCAATAGAATTTTAATTCCCGCCGAGAAGAGACGACTTAAAACTGTCCTCAGTCTTTCTTCATTCTTTTGACCCTTTTTATCTGACCTACTTTCTCTCACTTCTGTAAGTTCACATACAGAATCTTATGGTGTGACTTCCAATGAAACCAAAGAGGCGATTTCACATTACAGTTCGGCGCTCAAATCGTCGTAAAAACTTTGACTGAAATATCCGAACTAAAACCTCAACATTAAATAAGCAGTGCTGAATTAAATGGTGTGAGGGTTAGAGATTTAAGGCGACTCACACAGAGCGCTGTTATTTCTAAACTGAATAAGCGATGTATTTAAAGAGAAGATCAGATTAGGGAACTTTTTTTTGCGGGCGAAGCAGTCAAATTATTTCTCGCCTATAAAAGTAAACTTTTGGGAAATTTTAAAGTTTCCCGCAGAAGATCATTTTTTAAAGTATAAACTTCTTTTTACTTACTAACTGACGGCAAAAAAAATTTTTTTTAGTAAATTTTCAACGAAGATCCCATATGAGACACTTTGAAACTGCCTTTTACCTCCATTTTCTCTTTTAGGAAAGATTAAACCTTTCTAACCGTGCAAATACAGCAGAAGACTCACGACAGTCTTCATTGACTGCAGCATTTTTCTTTTCGCTCATTAACAAACCTTCGTCAATTAGATTGTCACTAAATCAATATAAGTCTGAAATGTTTGGTCGGAAAAGCGGCCTGAAATTAGGCCCAAAATGTCAGAGCGAAATCTTCATTTCGAGAATGGCCACAAATCCCAAGTGACGGTAGGGAAAGGCTCAACAGCTGACTCTTTGCTGACCCCGAGTCTAACAAAGCCCTTGAGCGGCTAATTAGCGGCTAAGGATCAATCCTGCAAGGCTTAATATTTTCATTAGAGGTTTGTGCCGGAAAATGTTTCCGTTTCTCGCCCTCTCTCTTTCTCAAGCGTGAAATCTATTGTAATCAGCTAGTGTTCGGCTAAATATGTTGATAATTCAGTTAGAAATTTTAGGGTGCAATTATGGAGCGCTCCAAAATGTTCCTGTGCATACATAGAGTGTCTCTTTTGTTAATTTTCTACATTCAACTGTCAAACTTTTTCTTTTTTCAAAGTTGCCAACAATTTACTGCATTTAATTGAAATCTTGCATTTATTTTTGAAAACCCTTTCTTTGAAAATATGCCCTGCGGTCTCACATTGTCTTTTCGTCGATTCTTTCCACCAATTTAAGTGGTTCGATGCAAAAGTAATGTGAGATGAACGAAGATAATGCGTTGTCAGCATCACTCAATGTTAGTTTATCGCTGTTAAATAGTAATCGTTGAAATTAAGAAAGGTATTACTTGTATTTCTGCACACTCTGATTACTCTTAATCTTTCCTGTTGCCATGGTTACCAACAAACTATTCTGACAGTTACGCTTTTTTGGATGGACAAAAACATTGGCGGTAATCAAATTGAGCTTTAGTCGAAGTAATTAGACGATATTCTAAGCCTTGAAATTCAATACCCCTCTCCAAAATTTATCCCCCTCAAGGCGAACCACATAAAGAGCATTAGGATAATTTTTTGGAACTCGAAAACCTCTTCTTAATTTTCCAACATAAAAGTTTCAACTTTCATGTCGTTTTCATGGTGGATATTATATATGCTACCGGCAATGTGTGAAATTCGGAATTCTATTCGATGCTTGGCAATGTACAAAATGCCTGAATGGTTTTAGGCATTATTTTGATGTTCCAACAGTTCCTGTTGTTATTTCTCAGTTTGAGGAAGCAACGAAGGATTCATCCAGACAAAATGCCAAACTATGTCTTTGTGAGATTAAAGAAAATTATTTAAGGAACAAATCGACCACCTCAAACAGTTAATTCTCAGCTCTGCTGTCATAAACATCACACGCTGTCACTTCAAAATACCTATTATTCAATAAAGACTGCTTTTGCACTTTGCAAAACATCGAAGAGATGATTGCAAAACAACGGACTTCACGCTTTGTCGGTAACATATATAAAAAGTTTAAATTTGATAAGAAAAGTTTTCGTGGTATTATTTTCTTTAAAATGCTGAGGAAAATTCTAAACATTGCTGAATTAAAAAAAAAATTACAGGTTCCTTTCCGAACTATTGAATTCCATAACGTGAAAAAGAGGTTAAACACCCCCAGATTAAGGGGAGGAAAGAAAGGGGAGCATCCAAAGAAGGCTTCGATCAATGATGAGCGCCCGGAATGAATTCTTCAATCTCCACTTCGTTAAACTCAGCACCAGCATTTTCTCAAAGAAAATTTTCTAATTTCCTCCCGCCCCCGACTGACCTCCTTCCAGCGCTGCATTACTGAAATGAGTTAGGGGTTGGCGAGCTCTTTCGGGGAGATTTAGGGGCGGCAAAGCAAACTTTTCCCCGGGCGCTGCTTCCGACAGGTGCCTCACCAAAGGTTTGCTTTGGCTTTTTTTTGTGGGAAAGTTGCCATTGTTTGTCGAAGACGGAAGTGAGTTTAAAGAACGGAAAGGGGGTTGATTAGTCTGGGGGATGGAAAAGTAATTAAAAAGAAGTATTCAGTAAAATGCAGAGAAAGGAAAGTGGAAAAGACTTCGCAGGATTATAAATTAATTATTAATATTATATTATATTAGATATTATCTTTTTATTATTTTATTCTGTTTTTTTTATGTATGGCTATATTTTTTCTTTATAATTATCTAATTAATTAAAATTTATAAAATATAAATAAACCTAAAATTTTAATTAATAATTTAATCAAACCGATAAAAAAAGGGAAGAAATGTGAAAAATCACAGATATAAAAGATTTATTCGATACGTTATAATAAATATATACAGTAATTATAAATAATTTAGATATTTAATGTAATTGAGTTATAATTTATTTCTCTGAGTTGCATTTATAAAATTCCGCTGAGCGAATTCCCTCGAATAAAGTAAAGAAAATGATAATTGATTTTCAGAGATTTTCCTCTGCCTTTTTTCCCATTTTAACTTTTTTCTGATCCACTTAAGCGATGAATGTTTTCCCCAGCGTCCATCTAACGGTTTCCTCATGCGGAAAACATGATTTTGAACAAAATCACAACAGCGGTCAGAAGGCCATAAGGGCGAAACACTCTGTTAAGTGGCCTGATAAATTGGAATTTGCTGTTTTCCGAATTCACGTGAAATTCTCATGTGCAGTGCATATTTGCATTGTTGCAATGCATCAAACAGTTAATAAATAAATAAATAAATGATTACATATTGAATCACTCGATTCAACTGAGGTTTTTCTAGTTGCAAATGGTTCAATCTGGTCTTTTTGGTTGCCAAAAGCAGGGAAATGAGGAAGCGAGAACTGAATGAATAAATAATGGCTCCTCAATAATGGTGAGGGGGCGAAGGAAAAGCAGAACACTTTTTATAAATCAAAAGTCAACCGAATCGCAAAATCCTCCCCTCCACGTTTCGTTTCCGGAACAAAAACTCCGCGAGTAATTTATTGAGAAGAGGAAACAGTGAATTCTGAGGTTTCTTCTAAATTCACTCCAGCCAAACCTCAGGGGATGTCTTGTTTTGTCTTAGATTTCGGAGTCTTCTGCTGCGAGGGCTGCTTTTGTTCTTCTCAGCTCTTTCGGTTGCGAGGCTTTATCGCCTTATTTTGGGAAAACGGCTCAAGGAAGAAATAGAATAAGTCAAAATTGGCAAACATGCCTCAATTTTGATACCTTAATTATAAAAATAGTATAATTTAATATAATTATATATTGCTTCCCTATTTCACCCGTAGGTATTAGGGTTTTTTTTCACAAACTTTTTTGTAGTCAATATTATGCACTTTTTATTATTTATTGTCTCTTTACACGTTTATTTATTTATCACTTTTCTGTTTATTCTTGTGTTCTTATCCATTCATTTGTATGTAATTCGTCTATGGATTGTCTATTTATCTGCACGTTTTTTGTTATTTATTGCATACTTAATGTTTACTTATTTATTATAGAATCACTTTTTATTAATTTATTTTATTTTTATATTTAATTGGTAGGTTTTTCTGCTCCCCTAATCCGGACTCGTAATTTTATTTATTTTTTGTAAATTTGTATCGGAATTTAATTTTGTAAAGTTGTATCTGAATCTATTGAAATTTTTAATTATGTGTTCAAACTTTAATAAGTGTAATACCAAAGGGGTTCTACTGAACTGGGGTCAAAAAGATCCTCTTTTAGATTCTGTGAAATGAACCGGCAAATGAAATAGGTTGATGTCAAATAGTTTGCTGTGTAATCTCTAAAAGCTCTCCGTTGGCAAAATGAAAAGAAATCAATAATGGGAATTTAGGATTTTTGTCGGTGCAGGTGAGCGTGGACGACCGAAGGTTTTCGCAATGTTTTGACAGTTTTATGCGTTTGTTGGTTTAATTAATTACGGAGAGGGGAAGTGTTTTTCTCCGGGGAGCGGTTTCCCTCATTCCCACACAGATTTATCGTCTTCGTCTTCGAAACATAAAAATTGCGATTCTCCAAATTTGTGTCATGGTTAAAAAGATTTACAGAAGTTCGGCTTAGAGCGGTTGAAAAACCCTTGGGCGTGGTCAGAATGACCCATTTCGAATTTGTTTGTGCAGGTTTTGCCACTGTCCATTTATATGAAACATTTTACTCAGCAAAGTTTCCCGTGGTCCTAATGGGAAAAATCCCGGGAAAAAATTTCTAAAACTTAAACCAATAAAAGGTCTTAGCCCTCGTCCGGTGTTTGGAATTTTAAACAGTTCTTCCCGAGGATTCGCCATTTTCTCGCTCTGTGATTCTTTATGTGCTTAAATGCCGCTCTTTTCAGCACCGCTTTCCCGAATTGAATTTTTCCAAGAGGAAAACTCAAGCCCCCTTGAAAAAAACATTAAGTGCGCTCACGAATCCGCAAAAGGGCAAACGGCCCACCACGGAGAGCACTCGTTATATAAATTTGTTGCAAATTGGGCATATAAAGCAAACCGCCGACAGGATTTCCGGTTGAGGGAACATCCGCTGGAGCCATTCGTTGGTGATCAAAACCAACCGGAAACACATTTTGTATGAGAAATTTTTCCGGAGTATTTCCGAGTTTGGCAGCCCGAGGGTTAAAGTCTTCCGCGAATGAACACAATACCTAAACTTCTTTGTTTGTTTATATTTGAGCTTTAGAGAGTTTCATCCCGCGTAAACAAATATTGTATTATAAATTTAACTCATTGAGAGATATTTCGGCATTTGAACTCTAAACAACTGCTTCGCCTCTATAGGGAGAAGAAACAAACTTTTTTATTAAAAGTAATCATTCGAAACCTCATTAGAGACATAGTAAATGTTGTAAAATTAATGAGACATAAAGAGAAGTTAAAACTGGGGCAATTTGCCCGAAAAAGAGAAATAAAAGCACAGAGAAATGCCGTTTGTTATTTCAACCTCCCACAAAACTTTCTCAGTTATCGATCGGTAATTTTTAAAGAGGTTTCTGAATATACAAATCGTCGTCGATTGACAAAAGAGTGATTCGGGGGTGGGCTTCTGTCTTTTGGGATTTGAAGATGACGTCAGAATAGTGAAAATGTTGTGAGAATAACTTCGACAAAAGAAGAAAAACGCTGATGAATAAAAAAAGGGGGGGAAAATATTTGCTATAAAATTTCAGAGAATATTTTGTTGAAGTGGAAAAACGTATCATTTTAAATAAATAACTTTCCAAATAAGGAAAAAGTTAAGCGAAAACTGTCGGAAAAGTTTTCACAATTTGCTCACTTACGACCGAAAGACATCTGGAAAATCTTCAAAATTCAATTCACCTATGACATATAAGCCCAGTTTAATATTTTCCAGTAATCAGATGTCTCTTCTAAGGAATTAATTCCCTCGGAATGCGCCGGAAAATTCACTCCCTGAAATTTTACCCCGACGCCTTTAAACTCTCTTTCCTCCCTTAGAGTTATCCACTTTTTTCGCTCCCTTCCGTAAAAGGACTGTTAATTTGGAAGAAACAATGCCAAAACTAACGACGGTGACAATTTTGACGATTTATTTTCGCTGTAATTGGACGGAATTCGCCACCCCTTTTGCACCCTTTCCTCTCGGGTGAGTTTGCTATGTGAGCTCATTAAGCAGTGCCTGTTGCTGCCGTTTGCTTTCCTTTCACTTGGGTGTGGAAGTCGGACAAACGACTTGGAGTCAGGCAGAAGAAAGAGAGAGAGAGGGCAAATGAAAGGAGAGAAAGGGCAAAAAGAGAGCAGAAGCAGATGGAATTCTTGGAACTCTGATTTGGATAAACAGGAATTTTAAATGGAATTTAGAAAAATCTTTATAAGTAAAATGCCAGACTATGTCCATACGTCCGTCCGCGTCTTCGGTTCAACTCGGAATTTTTCGAAATTCATCGTATCCTCGATAAAAAAAAAACAGTCGTTTATTGTTCAATAAAAACTATAATAATCAGTAAATAATATACTGTAATACTTAAACCATAATAAAGTAAACTTTCATATAAGGAAAGTTTCTCTTTGCTGACAAATTTTATTTAAAACATCATATAAATTTTATGTAAGGGCAGTTTTCTCTATTTTTCCTCTTTTCCTCTATTTTCTCTGTCTTTTTCTTTTTCTTCCTTTGCTATTTTCAATAACGAACGTGCGATGCCGTGTTTTTCTTAACTTTATCGCGTCGACGATATATTATCCAGTTTTTATTTTGGGAGTTTTATTTGCATTTATGTCCATTTTTCGGAGCTCATCTTTGTCGCGATCCAATCTCGGGATTTGTTCTTTTGATCTTCCCTAATAGCGTCGTAAATTTTGGGAAATTGTGTCCCCCCCACAGCGGTGCCATGTTCCCCAATTAAGTTTTGTAGATAATTTTGTTAATTAGAAGAGATTAAAAGTAATTCAAATGGAAAATAAACAGAGGCCACTTTCTTTAATGAACTGAAACGGATTCAGTCGATGGAATAAAAAATTTTATTCAACAATTTTAATATTAATAATTTTGTTTCTTATAATTGTAAATAAATTTATCGAAAAAACATAATTAATTATAGTGACGGCGTCTTTAAAAAAATTTTTGTTTAATAGTAATTTTTGAAATGTTGATATATAAATGAATATTAGAATTTGAGTGGCAGATGCTGAAAAGTGTTCCTCAGCGAAAAACACCGTAATTTTTTAGTGTTTTTTAAAGATTGTAAGCAATACTTTTTTACGATCATTTTTATATTTAAAATTTTTCCCGGAGTTTTACTTCTCAATTCTAGAGATAGAGAATATCTGGAAGCAACTCGATTTACGATGCAGATGGGCGTGGGATTTACGAAATTACTGACCCCCTTTTTTGGTAAATAACCGATGGGTTTCAGAAAAAAATTTTTACAGGGTTTTTGTCTTTCACATTTTTATAAATAAAAATGTTTTAATAAATTAAACAAAAACATTAAGTAATGCATCTCAAAAAGAAGGCGGTTTACCCTTTTTTCGTAATTATTTTTTCTTTTATATCTTTTCTCTATTTTTTATTGAAAATGCTGAAGAGTTTCTCGGACTCACAATAATTTGGCTTAAGGCTGATCTCAAAATGACCTTTACATCCCCCAACCCTTCTTCTCAAGGCTTTGAGGAAAACCAAATCACTTTGAGATATTGCCGGTTATACAACATATTTTCCTGCGGTGGAAAAGCATCGCATCTTTTCCCTGTGAAAGCAATCATAATGAAATCTCGCACTCAAACTCTCCTCATAAAACCTTTGTGCTTCTCTGCCCTCTTCAAACATTTCCTTTTTTCCGATTCCTTTGAGAGTTTTACTTCATTTGACCTTCTCTTTACTTTTTTTTCTTTTCTTTTTCTTCTCATCTTCTTCACCTGCTTTTGTTACCTATCCTTCCGTTCCCCATAAATGAAATGCGTGACCTACCTTTCGATGTTTCTTCCTTTCCCCTGCCCGACAGGTCACGAATTGTGTCGTGATCATCCCCGGAAAACAACTCCAAAACACCTGAACAAATAAAATGCCGCCGCAGAAATGAACTCTTTCATGCATAAATGGTTTCATTCCGATTGTCGCACATTGGAAGGCGCTGTCGGTGCTCTCAGCAGCGCGGGCTTTTCGAGTCGACGTGTGAAAAATTAGCTGACGAGGGCAAGCAACCCCCAGGGGGTGAAGACGGGATTAATCGAGCGGCGGAGCTGAAGGTTGGAAATAAGGGTTTACCCGAAGACAACCCGCTGCTTATTAATTATGAATTAGTTTCAATGCCGTTGGAAATTGACAGGAGTTATTATTAAAAAGATAAAAATACCTTTTTCTATTTTAATTGTTTAATTTTTTATTTGATGGCGAACGCCGTCTGTCTGTTCTGAAATCTGAAAATAGATTCTCCTTCGAGTAAATTATCTATTGAGGCGTTCCCATGCGACGACATACAATATTCCCAAACTGTATTTCCCTGTAACGATGAATTAACCGAAAGGAAATTACGAAGTGAAACAAAGGTCGCCATTTTTAATCCCCTCGAACGCATTCGAACGGGGGCGGTTGGCAACAACAGCACCGCGGCGACGTTGCCAACATAAGAATGTTGAAACGCATATGCACAGGGGTGGACAAAGAGTGCCGGACGGGCCACGCACGACAAAGTTAATTCGGATGGTTGCAGTTAAATGAGAAAATAATTTTCAAATTGCAATAAAACGCGGATTTTATAATTAGTTTTTCCTTTGCGAAATGATGGCCTAAAGGCAATTCCGGATAAATGGAAAAACCTGTGTACGTATGCGAATTAATGCGGAAAATCAAACACAGTCGGACAATTAAAATCACAAAAGGCCGTTCCCTTTCCCTCGTGTCTTCGAGATAAAATTTACGCTATCAGTCCGCCTTATTGCGATTAAAATGACAATATCTCCCTTTAATCAAATTAATCCATCTCATCGGAGATGCCAATATTTTAGCTATGGTTAATCAGAACCAATAACATCGATAATTAGTCGGAAAACCATTTTATACCCAAAATTAGGGGAAGAAAAGTCAAATGTTTGTATTTGGGAGTGAAATGAATTATAAAAAGTCTTTTCTGAACTTTAAAACTGTACAAAAGCGAAATGTGTCGATGATGATTGGGGAGTGTGAAGATACAGGGAAATTCTTTCATTTTTATATATACTTAAAGTTCATTTTCTTCCGATTTAATTTTATTTTTCCGGATTTTGTCAGTTTAATAGTCAAATTGATTTATTTACTCTTAATTTTATTTTTAATATTAGTATTTTATTGTTATTTTATCTATTTTGGCATTTCTGCTGATGAATCCTTCGATTGAGAAATAGCAACAGGTTGGAGAGTCAATTCACAGCTCTGACCCAAATTTTCATTTTCACTGTCGGATAATTCAGGCATTACAACTCTTTTTCTGTAATGTACAGTATAATTCTTTTTGGCCCCGAAAGGCCTTTCCCGGCTTTAATTGGCCAAAAGTACAATAATAACGTAATATTAAATAACATTCGCTTCATTTCTACGTAGTAGCGTAGAGTTAAATAACAAAGATAAAAATAGAAAGTGATAAAGCTGGCATTTTCTTTTCTTAAGTTAAGAGATTATATAAATTTGGAAAAGTTAGAAGTTTGAAGAAAGTTATAAGTTTTATAATATTATTTATTCAATAAAATTTCTCCCAAAACGGGTCACCGGAAATGAGTGAAACGTCCTTTTCCGGTGATGGCGTTGACGAGTAGACGCCCATTAGATAATCGTCTTCATTTCCTGCAGCAATTTGTAACCGACTCAATCACAACTGGTCCCTTTCGGTGTTAGCAAAATTAACATCCGCCCTCACCGAATCGCTCAATAAGCAAACGCGAACCGCTGAAAATTCCACCAATTCAAAATTAACTATGGCGGTTCGATAAGTAATTTCCTCGGAAAAGGTTTTGGAACGCACAGGGAAACACACAAACTCAGCCAAACAATGGAATAAATTGCACGGAAAAGTTTTGTACAGAAATCCCAATAGCGGCAGCAGACCTCCGAGTCATTATTTTCCACCGATGTTGGGCCACTTTCCTTTGTCTTTCGTCCTTTGCCCGAATCGGTCCATTGAAGAGCGAAGATTGAAATGCTGGCGCGCTTTCCGCAATCGGCCCGGATATGAATTCATTCGGAAAATGGATGGAAAAAAGAGGGAAAAGAAAAAAGAGGTGAGAAAAGGCTTTTGCCCAAGTTTCTCTCTGCTTTGGGGTTTAAATTCGGATAATGGCACCGGAAATGACACCTCTGGAGGCAACGAGAGAAACGTTTTTTTCTTATTAAGTAATGCCACGATAAAAAAGGGGGAGGGTAATTTCAGAAAAAGGCTTAGCCCGGCGAGGATAAAATTAAAATTTATTTCTTTGGAGTTTGCGAGTTTCCCTCAGCGATGATCCTTCGCTGTCGGCCATTTATCGGCCCTCCGAAGGAGTAAATGCTCTGCGTCAGCAGCTGCTGAGCGACATTCCATTTGGGAAGATGATTTTCATTTGACATTTTATACAGCTCTTCAAATCGGGGATTTTTTAAGAAAAGCCTTGTCAGCTGAATGACTGAGCAATTTCAGACAAAACGTTTGCTTGCGATTCCTGTCTTTATTTTGACTTCCATTTTAGAAATGTTGTGGAAATTACAATGATTAAATTGTGTAAATTCGGTCGGGAAAGTTAAGCAAAAGAAAGTGAAAATGAAAGGCTTAACCTCAGCGTAGATTGTGAAATTTCCCAAATTATTTAAATCCGCCGTGAAAAGCGTGAAATTGAAATCGTCAAATTATATTATATGTCTCTATCACAACATTTCCTTTGGGAAACCCCTAAAATAACTAAAATGTGGAGATGTTTCAGCCATAATTGTGTTAATGTAATTTTAAAGCTCAAAAGGTGATTTATTTTTCATCTGTTAGTAAAGTTTTAAATTAAACGGACGATTGAGAATTTTTATTACTTTAACATCGCTTAAAGCAATTCTTTGAAACGCAATCGTAAGCACTGCAGGCATTTGTTGTTAAATTATACATCATTTCCCGCACGCTTTTAGAGACTTCTTTCATTCATTACTTTTTTATTGTGAGCGAAAAGTTGTCGAAATATCATCAATTTGGTTTATTCTCATTAGTTTAAATTTAATCGGTTTTAAATGCTTTTTTAAATTCAAGTTTTATTCATGTTAAATATTAATATAAATGTAAGATACAGTAGCGCTCAAAAGTATTTTGACAATACAAAATTATACGTTTTCCACCTTTGACAGTTAATTACAAATATAATATAATATTAATTAAATAACAGATGAAACAATGAGTTTATCTTTGTATATTTGGATTGTCTACTTGTATACTTTGTTTGTATTTGTATATGTTGTTTGTATACTTTGTATTTTGTTTACATTTGTATTTGTATATTTTGCTATTTACTGTTATTCATTTATTTAGTTTTGTATTTATTTTGTATATTTTGTTATATTAATGCCGAAGGGCGACACATGTAATAGTATTTTAATTAATAGTATTGATAACTAAATAAAAAAACCATATAAATATATAAAATAATTAAGAAACTATTAAATTTTGTATTGTCAAAATATTTTTATATTAATAATTTCTTCAGTATTTATTTTCTCAGATAGAAATGTGAATATCGTTAATCCATAATAATAAAATTTAACTCAAACTCTAATTTCTAAAATACACTTATTTTCAAAGAGTCTTAAAAGAGAATGATTGATGGTTAATATTCAGAAATTAAAATCAATATTAAATGATAATATGGAACTTCTCACGCAATTTCGCGTGAGTGCTTTTTTCAATCATTTAAGAGAAAATGATTTAATAAATCATTTTGTACTATTTTTTCCGATAAACGGTCAAATGACTAAAGATTTTCAAATGGCAAAAAAATTAACCTAATGTCACTTAATTATTGTTCATAGATTTATTTTTATTTAAAAGTTGAAGTCCAATTCCGGCGTTTTCCCTTTATTGTAATAAGCCTTTCTCTCAGTATGAACAAACAGTGAAAACTTATATAATCTCTTAGTATAAACGAAGGTATTAATTCTCTGAGAAAAGGTTCATGACCCGATGACATTTCCCCTGGAATTTATAATTCGATAGTTGGGGAATTCTAACAAAATGGGGGTGGCAGAGAGAGAGAGAGAGGATCGATGATGCAGATGTTATGGTTAAGAGAGGGGGTTACAGTACGGCACTCCATTCAAAGAACTTCGGGGGTGGTTTCGTTCTTTTTTTTTTAATGAATCGGGGAATGGTTTTGGCAATTACATCCATTTGAGTATGCAGTGAAGGCTTACATTTTATTTATACACACTCGAGAGTTCTGATATACCGTTTTAATAAATAAATATAATAATTAAGTATAAATATAATAATATTTACTCTTCAAAAGGCAAACACTGTTCCCAACTCTCAATAATTTTTCTCATAAATAACAAACAATTATTTTAATGAAAGTGAAACGATAAGAAGGAAATATATTTTTCTAAAATCGATGGTTGGCTTAATGCCACGACGGAAACAAAACGGGTTTAATCTGCAACAGGTGCACAAGTCCGAATGAAATTTTTGCTTTTGAGAGTGGCTGAGTTTGCGCCCCCATTATCTGCGGATTTCATACCTTTCAACAAATTCACACTAATGCGCGCGGAATAAAAAATTCATCCCCAAAACATCTAAAATGGAAAGTCATCCGAAACGGGCTGGCCATTTAGGGGAGCTCACGAAGCTGCATGTCAACCCTTTCGTGTGCATCTCGGGGTGGTTCTGTGCCGGCGTTTGGCGTTTCTGCAACTTCTGCTCTTAACAAAGGGGAGACTTCATTTCGAGCTCTAGGGGCGGATTGGACTTAATTATTCACGCACTTTAAATCTTAGAAAGAAAATACTTTAATGAATGATGAAATTTACATTTTATTAAATACTTCAATTAATTAATTATCATAATTTAACTCTCAATTAATTTAATAAGTATAATTTAATTTGAGCTTTGATCTTTAAAAAGGTTGCAACGGTGGCTTTCAAAAGTGGTTAATTAAATCTCAATTCGGAAAAGGGAAATTGTTTTCATTTCTTGTATTTTTAATTATCAAAGGGTTCGTTCGTTCCCTCAAAAGGTCACAATTTTCACTCCAAAGGGGAGCTTTAATAGCGAAAAAGTGCATTTGGGAGGCTTTTTATTTATTTTTTGTTTAAAAGATTCATCCCACCGAAGAATAAAAGTTTTCCGATGAAAATCAGCGTCGGCTACAGCCGCAGGTAACAGCAACAGAAAATCGATTCTGCTGGCGAATTTCTGGCCGGGGCTGACTGAAGTCTCTCTTGCATGCTATTTCCCTGCAACGCACGACCTACGCTGCCCCCCTCTCCCCAGAAAAGCTTTGCCCTGGCCGGTTGCTCTCTTCCGCCCCTCCAACCCTTCCGTCTATTGCCACGTCCTTGCCACGTCCGACTTCCGTCGTGGAAGACGCCTTATCCCGCTCAACCCTCTTTCGCCACCCCTTCGCTTTAATTAATGATCCTCCCGTCTTCCCGGATTTTTCTTCTTCATTTGATGAATTGATTGGGGCGAAAATCTATCATAATACTTATAAGTCGGAGGGAAAGGATTGGAATTAGACTTGTCAGCGAGGATCTGGTAATTTACACGAGTTGATGTTGGTGGTGCTGCCGGGGAAAATTAATTGACTGGGAGAGGGTGGGTTTTAGGTGAGGGGACGTTTTATGAGGAGGGTGATGAAAGGAAGCCTTTTAAAGTGAAGTGATTAGACTTTGTAGAAGGAGAAAGTGTGAAAGCTGTGGTTAAAACCAGGAAAATGGCTTTAAGAAGGGAGGATTTGCAGTTATTGTTGGAAAACAGTTGTTCTTTTGTTGGGATTACCTCAAATTGGGATTGTTTATTAATAATAAGAGCGGTTTTTCAAATATAACAATGTTAATCATAACAATATTAGTTTGTAGTTTGCGGTACTTTGTTATACAGGATGAGTTGGTAGACCTGTGGCAAAGAATAACTGAATTCCTTTATAATCGTGTAAGTGAGTGATGCCCAACCTGCGGCCCGCGGGCCGTATCCGGTCCGCTCTTTGGGTGATTTTAAATTCTTTCTTACCTTTCGGCAGAGTCAACTTTGGCCCCCATATCATCACTGGTATAAGCAATTCTGTTGTCTTATAGAATTTTCATCAAACCCTACAAACAAATAATTAAGAAATGTGATACTCGTTCATAAATACCTGCGACGACATATTATTCGGAAAAGGATGCCGCATTTCCGTTAATGTCGAGTCACGCACATTTCCCGGAAAAAAAATCACTTCGTGTGTGAAAATGCCGACGTGTGGTGGCAGGTTTATTAGTTACCGGTTTGAAATACACCGATGCCCTAAATGAAAGTGATACCCCCCTCCCCCCCCCCCTCCTTTGGTCCTCCGCCGTGGGAAAATTCCGCGGCACGCAATTCTTATTTGATCGATAAGTTTCCTTCATATCGAGTTTATGCGAAGGTTTTCCTGCGGTTTTGTCGGCTTTTTGAAATGAAAAGGCAAACAAGACTGTCATTTGAACGAGGTCAAGTCGTTGATGCTGTTGCACTGAGTCTCATTTTCTTCAGTGAATTTCGTTGAAGAAAAAGAGACAGTTTATGATACTCTCACCCCGGGGGAATTCTCCGCTAACCGTTAAACGGATTTCCGAAGTCATTAACGGTGCCATGCGGAGCTCATTTCGGGAAAGGCAATAAAGTAAAAAAAAATTGGAGTCGGGATTAATTTGGAAAATGCCGAAGGAATCGCCGATTATAGGATGTCGAGGCGGAGAAAGGGATACGAAATCTTATGAAAAGCGGCAGACGTTTGCAATTTCGAAACAATTTCCGCTCTTTTATTAAGTTAAAAAACGAATCAAAAATAAAAGCTCCGGGTTCGACGACGAAAATTACATGCAATAAGATTTAATGGCAGCGATGAAGGCGCATTCCCCCTTCGTCCGTTATTCCTTCCGGGTGCGCGTTTCGAAGCCATTTTTCTTTGAATTCTGCTGCCACGACGAAACGTTTAAATACCTTCATCGCATGATGTGAACTCGCAGTAATTAAATTACAGTCTTTACTTGCATTCAGACAAAAAAGGGAGGGCAAAAAACGTTATAATTGTTTGGATGATTCGTTGGTCAAATTACTATTTTGTAAAATAAATAAATTTATTTGAAGCGATAAAATAAAGTTGTGATCATCTTCAGTAGAAGATGAATAAAAGGAAAAGTTGAGAAACGTAAAAGAATAATATAATTCCTTTGAAATAAATAATGTCCATTATTTAGAGAATAAATAACCTTTCATATGAGAGTTCCACAAACACAAAAGGAAAAAAATTAGGGGTCGCATTAAAAAGGTCGCTTTTAGAGCACTCCAAAATAAAAAATATCTGTAATATTGAAGTGGAGGCTCACAATGACACGTTAGTTTTTGGAAAAGGAGGGCTGGAAAAACAGTCTGGAAAAGCACAGGAAAAATAACTTGGAAAAATCACTTAATTTACCCAATCGATCCCCCGACTTTGACACGACAATAGACCTTATTTAATAGTAATGAAATGAAAATATACTTTCATCGAAATATTACATACGAAAATGTTTATGTATGGTCGGTAGTACGTAGTCGGATTTCTCTTTATAGCAATCGAGAAGAGTTTAAATAAGCAACCCTTTATAAGAAAATACCGATGCATTGAAATTTAGTTCATTAAGAGATGCACTGGAGATTCGAATCGTAATTGATGATGAGGACTGTGAATTAATAATGGAGGTTTTAATTTGTGCAAGGCTCATTTGCTTCTGCTGTCGCTGTGGGAATAATAAATCTAAATTTTTCATATTTGCCCTAATGCAGCACCCGTTGGTGTTTGTGAAACTAAAAAGGAATTTACACTTAATTCCGCTGTCGGAGATATTTATGATGTCTCCATTTGACTCCATTGTATATTCGCACTGCATAAATAATTCTTGTGATTGAATCGGGGTTTTAGAACCGAAAAACCGTCGAGGCAACCAATCATGAATTAAAATAATTAAATAATTATAATAATTATTAAGTTGATTTGAAAACTATGTGGGGAGCAAAACTACATTCAGTCGAAAATCCTTTTTGTAAGGGAACATAAATGCGGACGCAGATTTATTTAGTCGTAATTCGAGCTCGGTTGTTGATCTCCCCCCACAGCAAGTCTCGAAACTCCGACACCAGAATTCAATTTCGTTTGAGAAGCTTACATTTTCGTTACAAAGTTTTAATTGCAGAAAAAGCCATTAAGGAGCTTGCCAATTTTTTAAAGTTCCAGTAATCGAATTCACGTGGCTTTGATATTGCGGCTCTTTTTATAGCCGACGTTTCACAAACAAACACCCGATGGAATCGAACTCGGATTTCCCAATCTATTTCACCTCTTAATACACCAAAGTGGCCTTAACCTTGGCTTTAGAGGCCGGGCTCTTTGCCAGTCACCGAAAGCTGCCCAAACATCTTTTTGCGCGCTTTCCCTAACGTCTTTTGTCAATTCAATGGACTCTTCGCGTTGCAGATGCTGCTGCGGCTTATCACTCACCCATCATAGAGGAACCGGTGCGAAGACTCAGGGCCCATTCGAGCCACAATGGATACCTTCCAAACACACGGTCGCCGCACCGACCGACGCTCACGGGACCATCGAGTTTCAGGGCGGTCCTCACCCAAGCAAAGCTCAGGTAATCTCGGGAAATCTCACCCCGAAAGCCCACAATCAGACACCGCTCACGGTTATCTTTGATTGACAGTATGTCCGACTGTCCTACGACACGAGACCGGAGCTCATTCTTCAGTTGTTCACGAGGGAGTGGAGTCTCGAAACGCCGAAACTCCTCATCACCATCCAGGGGGGCAAGGCCAACTTCGAGCTGCAGCCGAAGCTCAAGAAAGTACTGAGGAAGGGTCTGCTGAAGGCGGCAAAGACCACCGGCGCGTGGATATTCACCGCCGGGACGAACACCGGTGAGTACCCCTCCCGAAGACTCGCGGGCACTCCCGAAGACACCAACTGACCAGCCTTCGTCCGCAGGGGTGACCAGACAGGTCGGGGACGCTCTTCTGCTGGAGAGATCTCAAAGGAACAACAGGATAGTTACCATAGGAATAGCTCCCTGGGGAATAGTCGAGAACAATTACGAGTTAATTGGACGGAACAGGGATGTTCCATATCATTCCATATCGTCTCCCAGGTGGGTATTCGAGTGGTTCGCTTTTGGGGTTGACATGTGAGTTGAGAATGCTGTCGTTAAACAGCAATAATCCTCAGATAAAGAAATTCCGCACTCGATTTACACGGTAGATTTGTGTTCAAATACGGATCTCTTGAGATTAAACAGATGATAATTTCAGGTCCAAACTTGCTGCTCTCAATAACAAACATGCTTATTTTTTACTCGTCGACAACGGAACTGAGGGGAAATACGGGGCGGAGATCATTCTCAGAAGGAAACTGGAGAAATACATATCAATACAGAAACTTCATCCCTGTGAGTTTATCTCTCCCCCTGGTCATCCCTCCCCTGGTATTCACGTTCGCCCTGCTTGCAGGCACCCATTGCAGCACCCCCGTCGTGTGCCTGGTCATCGAGGGTGGCACCAACACGATAAGGGCGGTTTTGGAATACGTCACGGACGATCCGCCCGTTCCCGTGGTGGTCTGCGACGGTTCCGGCAGAGCTGCCGACCTCATTGCGTTTGTACATAAGTAATTCGATTGTTTAGTAATGTTTGTGTTGGAGTGTAGAGGTCGAAGACATTCAAAAGACAGAATTGGGAGTTTTCTTACAGATATGCGGCTGAAGGCGGAGAGCAGACGGTACTGGAGAACATGAAAGATTATCTGATCGGGACAATTCAGAGAACTTTCGAAGTCGGAAGCGAACAGTCTGAGTGTCTGTACTCCGAACTTCTTCAGTGCACTCGGAAAAAGAATCTGGTGAGTGTTGGGAAGTTCTCCTCCTGCAAAGAAAAAAAGAAGTTGAATTGGTCAATCGCGCTTTCCAGATAACCGTTTTCCGGATAACCGACAGAGCCGACAGCAACAGCCAAGAGCTCGACCAGACGATCCTGACGGCTCTGTTCAAATCCCAGCATTTGTCCCCCAGCGAGCAGCTCAGTCTGGCACTCACCTGGAACAGGGTGGACATTGCCAGGTCGGAGATATTCGTCTACGGTCAGGAATGGCCGCCGGGGGCGCTGGAGGAAGCAATGATGCAGGCTCTGGAGCACGACAGGATAGACTTCGTTAAGCTCCTCCTGGAGAACGGCGTGAGCATGAAGAAATTCCTCACCATACCCAGACTGGAAGAACTGTATAATACTGTACGCATTGAGATGATTTGTCTTCGCGTGCATCGATCCATGGCTCATCTCCACGTTTGTTTCAGAAACAAGGACCGACGAACACTTTAGGATACATCCTGAGAGATGTGCGACCCCACATTCCCAGGGGATACGTCTACACTCTGCATGACATCGGTCTCGTGATCAATAAGTTAATGGGCGGAGCCTACAGGTATCACTCTTCGGCTGTCAGCCCTCAATCTGCTGCCCAATTACACTCCCTTGCGTTGCTCGACAGGTCTTACTACACGAGGAGAAAGTTCCGCCTCATCTACGCGAAGGTCATGAAGAAGTCTCCCCACGTTCACCGAAACAGCGCCTCCTTCATTCGTTACTACGGAAACCAAAACCTGACGCTGAGTCTCCTCGCCGAAGCACTTCCGGCCACCAGCGACATACCTCTGTTCGACTACCCCTTCAACGAACTCATGGTGAGTGAGTGTGCGGGGTGGGGGTGCTCGTGCCTCCCCACAATCTAATCCCTCGAGGGTTCCTTCAGATATGGGCGGTGCTGACGAAGAGGCAGCAGATGGCGTTGCTCATGTGGCAGCACGGGGAAGAAGCCCTCGCCAAGTCTCTGGTCTCTTGCAAACTGTACAAGGCGATGGCGCACGAAGCAGCAGAAGACGATTTGGAGACGGAGGTTTACGAGGAATTGAGAAACTACGGGAAAGAATTCGAAAATATCGGTGAGTCCTCACTCAAAACTTTTGTTTTAACCGATATAGATTATACTCTCGATATTAACTCTTATTTGCTTCCTTTAGAGGTAAAAAAAATCAGTCACTTTCAGGGAATTTCTTTGTTATTGAATAATGACTCGATTTCAATTAACTTTTAGTCTTTGATAAATCATATTAACAAAAAATTCACCTCCAATGCCTGCGAACCTCAATGGAGGTTCAATATATTATATAATATTATTATAATAAATAAGCAAAAAATCGGGCTCAGCCGGGATTTGAACCCGGGACCTCCTGCACCCAAAGCAGGAATCATACCCCTAGACCACTGAGCCGACGTTGAAAGTGGTGTTCACTTAACGAAACAATACCTGTCAGACTCGTTTCCGAAGTAGGCCAGCGACTCGCTCTGCTTAGGGCCTTAAAAATTAGCAGAGTAATCAAACGACATTCACACGAGAAGTGGTCAGTGTCCAAACGCAATAAGAATGTGACGAAGAGTGCCTTATAAGCCGGCCATCGAAAATACAGTATATTAGAAAATATCTGAAAAAGTAGTATTGTTACAGGAACAAATGATTTAGGAGATAGTTTGCATACTAAAATATTCTAAATTGCTGCATACCAGTTAAAAAAAACTCACCCATTCGTTGTTTCTCTGAGTGTTGTAAGAAAGCGAATTATTATAGGATTGACTGTCCTTTTCAGCACTTGAGCTCCTGGATTTTTGCTACCGGCAAGACGACGACCAAGCGCAGCAACTCCTCACCTGCGAACTCCAGAACTGGAGCGGACAGACCTGCCTCAGCCTGGCTGTGGCGGCCAATCACCGGGCTCTGCTGGCGCACCCGTGCAGCCAGATAATCCTGGCCGACCTGTGGATGGGAGGCCTCAGGACGAGGAAGAACACGAATCTGAAGGTGCGAGTTTCGTCCTGTGGCGACGCGAGCTCGTTTGCCACTTCTCAACGGTCCGAATGCGATTTCAGGTGATATTGGGTTTGCTCTTTCCTCCGTATATTTGCCGACTGGAGTTCAAATCCAAGGAAGAGCTTCAGCTCATGCCCCAAACTGAAGAAGAGCATTTGACAGGGCTGGAGGAAGAAAACGACAGCCTGGACGGGGAGGTTAAAGTGAATCAAGCGCAGAGAAACACTGAGCCTGATTCTGAGGTATGGGGAATACAATGGGATAAATATAAATATTGTAAATAGGCGAAGGGCTCGAGAACACATCACTAACTCATTTTACAAAGGGCGGTGAGGAGAAACTTTATCTATGCCTTAAAACCTGACTGAACAGGCCGAACTTTCTCGCTACCCTTTGCATTTGTCAACACTATCACAGGCATATCAACATTTTATCAAAAACATATTTAGTATAGAGACTATATTTTTAAAATTTGCCTTCAACAAATTTTTTAAGTGTTTGATAAGCCTGTTGTAGTGTGGAGGATTTGTACATAACGCGCATCCAGTTTTAGAAAACTGTTTTAGTACGCTATAGTATTGAAGGCTGTACGCTGAATGCGTAGCTGTTGAGGGTTTTCGGCTATCACTTAAAGGGCACTCGGGGCTTCGACTAACCATCCACATTTCTTTGTAGAAAGCACCAAGGTCGATGAGTGTGAGGAATAAGGCAACTACAAAGGATAACAATCAGGTACTTGGTCATTGCTTTCGCTTTGTGAGCCGAGTCGTGTGAGAATACGGGTCCAGGCCGTTACTTGGCTGTCGAGGTGATTGTGTAGTGACTGTGGTTGTGATTGGCAGCGCGATTGCCCGTCCCAAAGGGTGATGTCTAAAGAAAAAGCTCTTTTGTTTAATTACAGTTCAAGCGTCGCTTAAATTATTCCTTGTCGCTGGACGAATCGGCCCTTTCTAGAAATAAGTTTAGAGTAAATATTGTAGGAAAATTTTTAACGTTTTCTGCTTCGCTACGACACTGACACTGTAAGCAATGGCACTGCGGTTGCGGGTGGAGTTTTTAACTTGAATTTTTTAAAAGCATGCACGAAAACACGGTGTGTTTCGCTTTCCTTATTTTTCCTTTCCTTTCTTCGGGGTTATCTGCAAGTGTCGTAGATTTTTCTCATCGCAGTCAACAGAGTTTTCGTCGCACTTACAATATTCTGAAGCGGTAACATCAACACTTCCTTTCTATTTGTTCATCTCCTTGTACACTTTTCCTTCAAACTTCTTCCAGGACTGATTTCCCTCAAAGAAATCCTCATAAAACGCTTACTTACTTGGTTGTTTTGTTTGTTTGTTACAGTTCTAAAAAGAAATCACGTCTGAGCGAAAAGAGGTTTCGAGGCCTCCAAAGAAAGCACGCAATCGTGCTGACTTTGGAGCTGAAAAAATCGCTTGAGCTCTGTTGATTGTACTAAGCAGACACTTTATCTCGAGCATTGGGTTGCCAAATAAAAAACTCTCAGAAAAAACTTGCACACAAATCAGGACAAAACGTACTTTATAACTACAAATACAATTTTTATATTTTTTATATCGTAAAAAGATAATTTATATGATTTTAAATCCGTTAAAAATAACGCAGCCATTCCGAGCGTTACTCTTCTGTTGGCAACCCTGCTCCACTCAATGGCGGTCCGCACGACGACTAACACGACCAACTTCAATCTCTTTCGCTGCTCAGTTACCATTTCCGGGTTTTCAGGCCCTCATAACTCATGAATATGGCGTAAAGGAGACGATAATACAGGAGAACGGGAAGGTGATAACAGAGGACGACACCGAAATCGGAAACTCCTTCCATCACATCCCTTTGGATTTCCACGAGATAAAGGCCGCGAGACCGTTGCGTTTAAAGAAGAAATTCTATGAGTTCTATACGGCTCCAATCACGAAATTTTGGGCGCATTCGGTAATTTCACGCATTATTTGAAAATATTAACTCGAGTCATTGATAATTCCCTACAGCAGTTGAGTAGATTTTGTTGTTTTGCGAATAACCGTTATGGGTTTCGCCAACGGTTTTGTTATAAAGTGTCCAACTATGAGAAAAAGGAAGTTATTTATGACTCGACAGAATAAATTGTAATCGTTGGGGCAATTTCTGAAGCGAACTTTCACGTTTACTTTCAGCTGGCCTACATGGTGTTCCTTATGTTTTTTAGCTACGTAGTCCTTGTCAAAATGGAAAGTCTTCCGTCGTGGCAGGAGTGTTACATAATTGCCTACATATGCACATTAGGATTTGAAAAAATTCGGGAAATAGCTTCTTCCGAACCCGTGGCGATCAGGTGAGCTTCGAACTGAGGTGCTCAGCTGTCCAATTCATCGCCTTAACACCTGAACTGATTGCAGCCACAAATTCGCCGTTTGGACCTGGAACATGTGGAATCCCTGCGATTCGGCGGCCATCATCTTCTTCTTAATCGGACTCGCCCTCCGGTTGAAGCCGTCGTCAATGGCCGTCGGTCGGGTCATATTCTGCGTGAACATCGTTTACTGGTACTTAAGGATCCTCAACATTTTAGGCGTAAATAAATATTTGGGTAAGAGATGATGATCCCAAAGTGGGTTTCCTATCTCCTGAATGCGATGGCTTATTTATATTTTACTTTCAGGTCCCCTCGTGACGATGATGGGGAAAATGGTGAAGAACATGATTTATTTCGTCGTGTTGCTGTTGGTCGTCCTCATGAGCTTCGGAGTGTGCAGACAATCCATTCTCAGCCCCAACCGCGAGGCCAGTTGGACTTCCGTCAAAGAAGTCTTCTATCAACCTTACTTTATGTTGTACGGAGAGGTGAGTTCAAATGTGGTTCTTTTGGGAGCAGTACCACAACTGCTGATTGGTGCTTTTTTAGGTGTTCGCCGATGACATCGATCCGCCTTGTGGAGAGCACCCCTCCGACTCCCCCTGCCCGACAGGCAGATGGGTGACACCCGTCGTCATGTCTGTGTATCTCCTCGTCGCCAATATTCTTCTCATTAATTTGCTCATCGCCGTTTTTAATAATATTTTCAACGAAGTGAATTCCATCGCACATCAGGTGAGCATTTCACCCCTCAAACCGCGAATCATTTTTTCATAAAACTAATTCTGTCTTCTGCCGTCAGGTGTGGATGTTTCAGAGATTCACCGTGGTCATGGAGTACGAACAGAAACCGGGGATCCCTCCCCCTCTGATTATAATCAGCCATATTGTTTTACTCTTCAAGTTCCTTCGTCGGAAGTTGAAGGGGATCGAGGAAACGTACGACAACGCGCTCAAACTGTTCCTGGACAATGATGACCTGGAGAGGCTGTACGACTTCGAGGAGGAGTGCGTTGAGGGCTATTTCAGGGAGAAGGATCAAAAGCTGCTGCAGTCGAGCGAGGAACGGATCCGAACGACCACGGAGAAGGTGGAGAACATGTACCAGAAGGTGGAGGACATAAATCAGAAGGAAAACACGCAGGCGGCGTCCATACAGAGCGTCGAGTTCAGGCTCAGGAAGGTCGAAGACGTCGCCGAGCAGATTCTCAACCATTTAGCTGTCGTTCATCGGTTCATGGCGACTCACACGCGCGACAGCGCTTTTCCGGACTTCCCCGATGTGAAAATCGCAACGGAACGACTGCGGACAACGTCAGAGCGTTCGGAAGAGGGGAAAGCAATGACGACCCCCGACGCTGACTACTCCGACAGGCTGTTGTCCGTCCACGGGAGACGGAAACCCACGAGGTTCGCAAAGGGAAACCCTCCGCCATTTTGAATGAGTTCGCGTGACGAATTTTCCTTTGCAGGTCGCTGACGGAGGTGAGGCCGTCCGACAGCAGCATGTTCCTCTCGAGTGAACGTCTCTACTTCGAGAGCAGAAGACGGGATTCGCAGACAGAAGAACAGTTCAGGGACGAAGACGAGCCGGAGTTTCCGGGAGAGGAAAAGTCATTCATAAGTAGGCGGTACGTGAAAGCGAAAGAGTCCTCCCGAAGACCTGCAGCCTTTTGCATTCGCCCAATTACTTTCAGGCTGTCGGACTCCAGTGCTGTCGAAAAAAGAGATTCCGAGTCCATTTGTCCTGTGGAGAGCACGAAAGGCAGTCAAATGGAAATAGCCAAGCGACAGGACGCTCAGGTTGGTGTTATTTAGGTGACAGAGTCCTGGAAGTCATTTTTGATAGATTTTGTTCTAAATTTTTCACAAAGAAAGTTTGACTCAAAGAAAGTGAACGAGAATGTCTTTAAAATTAGAACTGTAAATATTTATAGCATTTATGAATTTACAACAAAAGTAGTTTAAATAAATCTTTTTATTCAAATTCCATGTTTAGCTTATGTTAATGGAATTTTCGCCAAAATTTTAAAAGACACCATTTGAAGGTTACAAAATTATAATAATAATTTGAGGATAACATATTAAAGAGAATCGAAAATTTGTCGAAAGTATGAAAAATAGGGACGCTGTTAATTTAATATTCTAGGGTCAAATTGACCCGCTGATGAAATTTCAGAATATGTTTGTATTTCTGCCGTTGACGTTAACAACCTGTGTTAAGGAAATCGAAAAGGCGCTGTCGTCTGTGGACGGATCCGTCGGCCTCCGAAAGAGGAGGAGGAGCTCAGGGGAGGAGAAGTCCGACAGGAGCAGCGGTCTGCCCCTCTGTCACCTCTCGACGAGGCGACAGCTGAGCCAAACTCATTCAGAACCCGACGTGGATTTCATGAACTTCGGCTCCTCCGCCGGTCGAACGGGAGCCGTGGAACGAAGCGTCACTTGGGCAGAGCCGCGAATCACTGTGATACCCCCGACAGCAACGACAGCGCGCTCCATGCTCCTCTCCATGCACTCCGAGTACACGAGGTAACCCCAACAGCCGAGGCTTTCCTCTCCTCCGCGTCCTCTTATGCTTTCTCTTATTTACAGCATCACGGACGAGTTGGAAACGGTCTGCGGGCTGCTGTCGCCCCCCCGAACGCCGAGTCTTCTGACGCCCCCGCGGGCGGGCGACGCCCCCACCCGGAGGACCCGCCACACCAGCGAAATGTCCAACCCGGAGATGGCTTTGTACATCGAAAAGGAGCACCTGAAAGACGCCGAGGAGAGCGACTACAAACTCATGCAGGATCTCATCGACAGGAGGTTCTACATCGGGGAGAGTTCTTCCGACGTGGACGATAGATTCGACAACAACGCCTTCTTCCTCACCGTCACCGACGAAGTCACCGATTACAAAAGGTGACCACCACTAGAATCTTTTCAGGCGGTTTGACAGACTAACTAATTCTGATGGAAACTTTCAGCCCCGCTCAGATTAGATCTTTAAGAAGGAGCAGCGCCATCGAAGTGAAGGACGCACCCACTCCCAACGATTCTCAGGGGAATTCCTATTACCAGATAAACATTTCCAGCTCAGTCGACTCCTCCACCCCTGGCAACGCAGGGGTGTACACCCCCAGCCGGGGAAATTCCGCAGACGACCCCCAGAAAAACGAGGACGACCAGGGGTTGTCTGCCCACGCATTGGGGCAGGATGACGTCGCGAGTGAGGTCTTCGAAGGCGACGACGCCCCTCAAGTGAAGTACCTCAACGAGAAGCTGCAGGGAGGGGCGGCCACGAGCGAAGCCACCAACCCCCCGGATTCGGACTCCGTCCCGAGGAAAAGGCTGTCCCACCAGGAGAGCTTCGCCCTCGAGGACAACCCCTCCAGGAGAGCACTCCAAAGGCGATGCAGCTCCGAGTCGGAGAATCCCTCCCTGAGGAGGTACTCCCAAAGCTCGGACGACTCGCACTTCCTCCTGAAGGAGCAGACGAAGCCGGTGATCGTGAGGAAGCTCTCCCGGCAGGAGAGCCAGGGGAAAGTGGGCCGACAGAACATGCTCGCGATGGAGTTCATGGCTCACGGCTCGAAGAAGGTCTCCTCCCAGCCGAGTCTGCCCCCGCAGAAGGAGGAGGAGAGCTCCCCGCCCGGGAACGAGAGGGGAAGTCGGGACAGTCTGATGATGCCTTCAGAGACAATGTGTTAATGCGTGCGGACAATCATTGGCTTGACGCAAGGCTGTGTCTCAGCTGTTGAGTGGAAGGATGACGAATGGCCGCCATCTTAGGCGGTGGGCGTTGCTGAAGGAACTAATAACTCTGGGGAAAATGAAAAGCAATATTTGATAGGACCAATCGTTGGTGTAGCCCTTAGGGTAGCAGTATTAGGGAGTTTAAAATCGCTCCACTCTTTCCCTTCCTCCAAAATGGCTCCATTAGAAGTCTTGTTGCTTGGCCACTCTGCGAATGTCCTTAGCAATAACATTCCCTCGAGTTCTGTCCACTCTTTTGAGTATAACGCCAGCGTTTCTCAACCCTTTTTACTTTGTCCATTGCGAGTAAATGCAGCTTTTCACCTTCTCGTTTCTCTCTCATAAATTTTCTTTATAATGAATTATCATAATCGAAAGCTTCACTTTACAATATATCAAATCAGATTTTTAAATAAATTCTTTTTTAACTACTTTTCGTTTGGTTGTTTAGTATATATATATTTATATCAAGAGGTTGAAAATCTGTAAAATGATCAGTTAAAAACTCATTGGTTTTGTACGTTTTATTTAAAAAAGAAAATACAATGAACCTTTTTTACAGTGTGTTTTTAATTTTTAATGGGGGGAAATTAAATGAAATGCATTTGGGAAAACATTTGGTTTTGTACCCGAAACAGTTTTTTTGGTTAATTTTCCATTATTACAATCTTTTATTTTACTCCAGACTTTTATGTAACATAAGAAGAAGAATTGAATATGGAGCAGTCCATAAGGGCAGCTGTCATTTAATTCTTTTATTGTAACAGCGGGGTTGGTGGCTGAATTTCAATGTTTTGGTGATTGCCATGTGTGTTTTTTTTTTATAATTTTAATTTGCAGGTTAACTTTTTAGTCTTGTCTGCTCGTGACTAAAAGGTTAAAAAAATAAATAAGACAAAAAAAGTTTTTAAGTTACAATCTCTTAAAATAAAAACGCACAAATATGTGCACATATTAATGTATTTGCACAAAATAAATTAAGAGAAAAAGATTTTATTTAAATAAAAGATGGCATTGCATTAAATATACAAATCGTGTGTTATACAAAACACTCACATAATTTGTATTATTTTTTACCTTTTAGTGCGTTTTTAATATAAGAGATTGTAACTTGAAAACTTTTTTTGTTTTTGGTTTTTGTTTAATGGCGTTCATTTACAAAAGAGTAAGGAAAGGCTCTCCATTGAAATGGACGAACATCCACCTTTTGAAACGACAAATAATTTATTTTCTTTCTCATTAAGCATTTGTGAAAATTCACAAAAGAATTTCTTCAGTTGTCGTCGTAAGTGATAAGCGGAGGGGCGCACACACTGTGTTTAAGCCCGAAGGAGTACGCGTGAGGTACTTGGTTGCATATCTTCCCGGGGTAGTACTTGGGGCCCGGGCCCACGCCGTTGTCGAAGAGGGGCCTCCCCTTCAGCCCCAGCGAGTAGGCCGGGGCCCTCGGCTTGTACAGGTCGGTGGGCACCGCCGCTTTCGGCCCCGGGGGCGCCTGCTTGGTCGGGTTCTTGAATGGACTTCCTCTGTTGGGGATGAAACAAGGGTTAAATATGGAAAATGCAAGAAAACTGAGCGACGTACATTGTGTATCCCGGGGTGGGTCCGTATTGAGGGAAGTACTCGGCGGGGCTCGGTCCGAAGGGCGGATTCTTCGACGGGAGCTTGAGGCCCAGGCTGTAGGCGGGCGTGTAGGGCTTAATTTTTTCGGGGGCGTAGGACAATGGACTGGGGCCGATGCATTTGCCTGCGGGAAGTGAAAGGGTTACGCCCTCGTAAAAGGGTTGTGATTGAGCGAAAGGGCTTACGTGGCGGTGCGCCTTTGGATTCCATCGTCCATCCCAGGTTGGGGTACCTCCCGTTTCGGTCGACGTTGCCCACGTTGTAGGGCCCGGGAGTGACCCCGGGGCGGCCGGGGTGCACTTTGAGCCCGAGGGAATAGGCCGGGGCTCTGCTTTTGGTGAAATCGTGGTTGTCGAAGCCCGTGAGGTTTCCCAGGCCGTATCCCGGTCCCGGAATGCGTCCCCCGCACTCGCCCATCGTCACTTAGAAATTTGGAAATTTTTTTGTTATTTTTTTATCTGGATTTTATCGAAAGCTATTGCATTTTAGCAGTTTATCTTTTTTTTTAACTGTGAATTCCACACTGCCTGTTAAATTACCTCGTGTTTACGTGGCCATTTTTTACAAATCTTCGAAGCTACCGCAAAGTATTTTCAAAGAAAAAAAGACTTCGATCTTTTGCGAAACTCTTATTGCATTAGAAACCACAATAAGAGTGTGTGAATTTTTATTTTAAAAACTATCAAAGGTGTAAACCAAAAAAAGACAATAATAAAACCTATTTTCAAGTGTGAAAATTAATTCAAATTAATATGGAATAAAAATTTTAGGAACGAAAGTTATCCAATTAATTCTGGGAATTCTGATACTTGAGGAAGAGAACTATGGAAATTGCACCGACTGCTTGCTTAATTCAGTATAACTAATAAAAGCATTTAATCACAAGTAAAAAAATTAAAATTATTAGTTAAAAATCTTTTGAAAAGAGTTTTGAATATTCCGCGATTCTAAAACTTCGCGCCCAAAGGCTTTCGGTTTATTTATCTTAAGTTGGCACCGCCGGAAAAATTTCAATTCACCGCTACTGGGATAGGGAAGGAGCGGCGTTCTTTGGATTTTATCATCAATTCCACGTGCAAAAGGTTTGCACATCAAGAGGTTTTAGTTGAGGAAAGGAATCTTTTTTTATTTAAAAGGTAATTCATTTACGCTATTTTTTCCTGTCATTTTCTTTTGACATTTGTGCGCGTAATTAAGCTTTTGTCACTCATTAATTTAAAATTGGATTTCCACTGAAGATGGAAATTCATTTTGAATATTCTGGGGTGGGGCAAGAAAATACAAGTTGTCTTTTGTTATTTCTTGTTTTGGTTTTGCAATTTTTATTTTTGCAACCGCTTTCTAATACAGAATAACTATTTGGCAATCGGAAATTTCAAAAAGCGCTTTTCCTCCTCGAAGGTATGGTTAGGAAGTTTTTTCACATTACAATCACGTTTTTGCCGTGTGAATTCTGCGCTGAGAGATTGATGTCCGTTGAAATTCAAATCATTGCCTCTTCACTTTTCTTTTTTTTTGTTTTTTACCAATGCCCCGAAGCCGCAGACGGATCAAAAGCCAAAATCCCGTCGCGTGTTGTCCGGGATGCAACTATTAACGGAAAATAGCCGTGAAAATACCGCTCTGATAAGTCATTTGTTTGAGTTTTCGCTTAATTTCGAGATTGTTTGCACTTCAGTCGTTTGCGATATAATTTTGTCAAATTTTTCAACCGAAATCTCTCGCAATAATAACAGATTCGGCCTCTGCTTTAACGCATGACCCATTGGCCCAATTTTAATCAGAAAATTATTAAAAAATCACTTTTAGTTGCTTTCTGTGTCCTTTGTGAACTTATTTAAAAAGGTTTGATTGTTCATTTTTTAAAGATTCAAATTTATGAACCCTTTCTTTAATTAAGACAAAACTATTTAATGAATTTCACCATTAAACAGCTTTAAATCCCATTAACAAAGCAGTTGAATTTAAGAGTTCTTAAGACTTCCAATATCTGTGATAAAAACTTTTGAGTAAAATCAGCAAATTTTTAACTGTAAATGTTTTAATTATTTTTACAATTAATTAATGCAGTGTTCTGTCAGATTTGATCGAAGAAAAATGTAATTGCCACTGATTTCTCGGCAGTGTCATGTTGTGACATGTTTTGATTATGTTTCATCAGGTTTTTTGTTAAAACTCATCAGTTTAATGTTATTTTTTTATATTTTATATTTTTTCCATTCTTTAATTGTTGTCTTTATTTCTGATTCTTTAGTTACCATAAGGCATTTGTCAAATTGTTAAGAGATTTTATATAAATATTTAATGCAGTAATAATATAATGTTCTAAAATGGAGACAAAAATGCATTTACAGTTTATATAACTTTTTATCATTTTATCTGCTCATTTAGAAACAATTTAATTTGTTTTGTACAATTAATCAGTTTTTTTTATTAATTAATTGTGTGCTGAAACTTTCTAAGTGTTTACTTTAAAGATGTGCTGTGTCTGAGTTTTTTTATTTTATTGGGCCTCTCAATTTCCTTAAAAATACATTCCTTAATAGAATGTTTTAACCATTTTATAAGACCTCTTAGTGAGTTGCAAATTATCTTTTAATTTTTAACTGATATCAATGATGAATCAAACTGAGAATTAAATAACTCTTATTGGAAGTTTATATATTAAAAAATATTTATAACAATTATATGAGGCTCTTCTTTTTTTGTTTGATAGAGTACTTTAAAAAGCCATCTTTTTTATTCTTCTCCTTATGTTTGGCCAGTTTCTTTTGTTTTCTGCTATAGGGGATATATCTTTATTTGAACCAACCTAAAGTATAAGATGATGTATTTGTTTAAGTGAATGAAAGCTCCATTTTAATTTGTAAAAACCTTTGGTCGACATTTAAAACGGAATTTTTTTTATTTAAACTTCTGCCATTTTTCGTTATCGGAAAGTTGGCAAACCTTTCAAAAACGGTTAACGAATTTATGGCGCCGATATTCATCTGCATTCGATTTCTTCATCATTTATATTCCTTTTAAGGAGATTCTTTTCCCTTCTTTTTGTGAGTGTCGGTGAGGGAGCAAGGAAACTTCCCCGTTTTGCCAAAATTCACCTTGAAAAGGTTTTCATCCACGTGGGCAATTCCATCGAATGTTCGCTCCGATTTAAGGGTCACCTCAAATTGAATTCACACTTTTGTGTTACATTTCGTTGTTTGAGTGGAAACGTTGTGAAATATCAGTGCTTTTATAATTTGGTTTTGTGTGTGTGTTGTTGTTGTTGTTCGTCTGAGAATCGTGCCGTGCTCGTTGTTTCGTGCCTCGTGCCATTCGGTCGGGTTCCCTTTATCTCCTCTCCGTTGCTGAGCCAGCTGCGAGGGCGACGGTTGCCATTATGCGAAACGGCGAGTGGGAAGTGCGACTGAATAAACACAAATGGAAAAAGCGAAAACTCCTCCCAAATGGCGGGAAGGCCTTGAAAAGCTCCTTCTCTTTTGACTCATCTCATTTTCTTTGGACGCCCTAAACTCTTAATTTAAGGTCAAATATCGGCTCGCCATTGAAGAAATTTCTCTTTTAAACCATTTCGTCGTCGATCATTTGAGGAATTGATGCTCGATGGCTTTTCAAGGCCGAAGGGGTGGAAAATAAATGGAAATTTGGGGATTCGGTCGAAACTTGTCTCCAACTTACGCGTTCTTTTTGCCCCGGAAATGTTTTTTTCGTGATCGGCCATAACAATTGATAGAGGCCTTCGAAAAAAAAGAATATCAGCCGCAGAAAATTTGTTTTGAGTACGGTCAACAGAGTTCAAATTTCGATTTATTTGTTTTCTTTTTTCGCCCCCTTGGAAAATGTTAAGTTGGGTAATGTCGAGAAGGGGTCTCGAGGGCCAACCCCTCGTGGGCCACCCCCGGAGTGCAGACTGTAATCCGCATTGTTGTTTCTCCCCGACAGATTTTGTAAGGAAAAACATGGTGTCGACTACGGACGTGAAGGAGAACGGCGTGGAGGCGACGGCGCCCCCGACGACGTGCAAACTACCCCCGGGCAAATACAGGCTGGTCGGCTTCGACCTCGACCTCACGGGGAGGCGACTCATCGACGAGATCTGCCACATCGCAGCTTACACCCCAAATAGTCAGTTCAGTCAATACGTGATGCCGTTTAAAGATTTAAATTTCACCTCAAAGAAACGCCACCAATTGAGAGTGGTCACGGTCGGGAGGTACCGAATGCTCAAGAGTTTTAAGACTGGAAAAGTAAGTATTTTGGATTGGGGATGAGGGGAGGAGGAGGGAGGAGAGGAGGCGAGGAGGAACCAGGAACGACGCCGCACGGAGACCGCCCAGTCTCACCGTGTTTGTGTTCCAGGTTTTGAAGACAAAGAGTGAAATATCGGCGGTTACGGATTTCGTGCAATGGTTGGAGAACCTAAAAGCGGAAGGGGTGATCCTCATCACCCACGACCCGAAGAAAACAGTCCCCCCCTTCCTCTTGGAAGTTATTCGTAAATATAATCTCTATGATAGGTTCGCGGCCGTCGTGAAAGGATTTGCGAACAGTTACGTTTTCGCGGAACAAAAGTGTGCCCCAACTGTCAAGTCGCATTCGTTATACACCCTCGGGCAAATTTTGCTGGACAAGAAGGAGGATTTGGACAGCGCCGCCGACAGGGCTCGGCTGTCCTATCAGGTGAGTCCCTGGGAGTCCGCCCCCAGAGCCCCGCTCAGCGCTGTGCCTCTCCTTGCAGATTGTCCAGCACCTGTGCACGGGGGAGGACGACAAGGGCAGCGGGGACGCCTCCTCGTCCCCGGAAATCGATAATCCGGCCATGTCGGAAGCCATCAGACAAATCGCCACCACCGTAGAAGACGAAGAGAAGGAACTGGCAGAGCTCAAGGAGCTCGTCGAGAGGCAGAACAGTTTGCGTCCCATTTTCGGAGACATGATCAGCAGTAGGGTTCGAGTGGAAAGGTGAGGACTCGCCACTTTCCGCCATTCCCCTTTCACAACACAACACCCCTTCATCCCCCTTCATCCCCTTTCATCCCGTTTCAGATACCGCGCCAATAATCTTAGGAGGTTAATCGCCCAGGCAAATCTCACATACGAAAATTTGGAAGAAGCCTGGAAAAAGGACAAGAAGGAGAGTTTGACGGCGCTCGTCAAAGAGCGAATCACGACCGCGAAGAAACCGGAAGACCTCGACGAACTCACAGACACCCTGCTCCGCCACTTCGACCCCGAGCGCGCCGCGGAAGCGCCACAACGACGAGGGGGTAGGAGGGTGGGTTTCGGGGAGGGCGGTCGGGGGGCCGAGGGCGGGCCGGCCACTGACGCGCTGTTGTTGTTTCGGCAGGGCGAGAAGACGACCGGCAAGGAGGGCAAGTCCGAGGCGAAGGAGGCCGGGGAGAAGGGAAGCAAAAGCTCATCCCCGGCGAAGGTGGCGAGCGCGGAGTCGTCTCCGACGAAGGCGGACGGTGGGAAAGTAGACGCGGACACTTCTCGCTAGGAACGGAGTCCTGCCAGTCAGTGCCTTAAATGACCAACACCAAAAAAAGAAAAGAGAAATTATGATGATGAATGTATATAATGTCATTTCAAAGCACTTTCACGACGTCCATTTTTTAATAAGTCCATGTTTATTGTTGTATAATTTCCCCCTCCATTTCCCTCCCCATTGATTGAATAATTATTTACCTGAATTTAAAGTCTAGTCTAAAATTAGGCTGGATTCAAAGTTTTTGCTTTATTTACATGAAATGACTTTTGGTTGTGAATTTATTGTGGCCGGAAGAATTGTGATTATTGTAGAGAGGAATAGGCGGAAGTTGATGGAAAATTTGATGTATTACTTCGTTGAGTAGAGTTGATATACTTTTTTTCTTTTTTTCCTTTTTTTTGTAAAAATTCAGTCTTTCGTTCATCCCAAAAAACGGATGGTTTTATAGACGATTGAACGTTTCATTGCTGTCAAAAGGTTTTTTTTATGTAGGAGAATACATTATTCCGATAAAGATGTTTTATTTCTGTTTTTGCTTAAACATTACTAAAACTTTAATGTTTTTAAAAAGGAATTGTTGTTAGAATCGGTACACGAAAAATCGGGCGTTACAGATCGATCAAATTGAGCGAATTTGATATTATTTGATAAATGCGATTCTGAGCGGTGCCAACGTAGTTTTTTTATAATGAAATTTCACATTTTCATCAGCTTTAAAACTGCTGCATGGTTTTACTAATAAACAATTTTTATAATTTTGCCTTATTATTCCTAAATAGTTTTTAGTATCCGAATGCTTTGAATATACAGACATTTTGCACCGAATTGCGGTGCTTTTTGTAATTATTTTACGTAAATTACGTATACGATTCAGTTTGATGGCATCATTTTCTTCCATCCTTTTTCCCTTTTTTCCCTTTTTTCCTGATTTTCTTGTGGGAAATCAACTTTTCCTTATCAGACTTCTTTTGAGACAGTTTTCAAGTAGTTTTTTTTAGGTTTAAATCCTAAATAGAAAAATAGAATTTAAAGGAGACATTCGATGGTAGTTTCTCCAGGAATGGATTTGTCAACAAATATTTTTCAGTATGTATTTTTCTTTTTAATTTATTTACTTTTCTGAATTTGAGATTCATAAGATTTCGTCTCGGCGTTACAACATTTTAAAAATATAAGGAATTTTACTAAATTTTTTTTACCGATGGGGAAACTCAAAAAATATGCCGCATTTCAGTTATTCTTAATTTCGAATCAACACTTTAAACTTTCCAGTAAAAAAATTACCGTCCGAAAATTGTCATAGAAGAAGTAAACATTCGCAATACTACGCTAATCAATTCATGCTAGCCGTTGATTTTCAATTTCGTTTCAAAGTGAAACTAAATTAAAATTTTCGGTAAATAAATCACCAAACTAATCTGAAGCAACGGATACAAAAGTTTTGCAATTTTTTGGAAAATATTGTGGAATTTAAGCTCTTCGTAACTTAATCTAATTTCACGTTTGTTCGCAGTGGTGTCGATGGCACTTTATACAAAAATATGGCGCTGTAGGGACGGACACACTCAAGTTATTTAACGATTATTTAGATATAACTTAGATTTGTTAATGATTACATGTTATTATTTATTCATAAGAAATGGTAACTATCGGGTTATAAGTTTTTGGTCTTGAGAAAGTATATTTTTTAGAATTACATAATTGTTAAATTCGGCTTTTTCAGACGACGACACTTAATAAAGACGTGAAATTATCGGATCAGGAACCGAAGACTCTGCTTCTGGCCAGACATAAGCAATATATATCATCCTATGACACGAATAAGGAGGAATACGTGAGTTATGATATGACATTGCGTAATGCGTTTGAGGTTATGAAACCCAATTGTTTGTCACCGCAGGAATATGTGATGACTGAGTATCTGAGGATGTCTGGAATGTATTGGGGATTAACAGCGCTGGATATAATGGGAAGCCTTTACAAAATGGACAAAGAGGAGATTGTGAGATATGTTGTCAGCTGTCAGCATGAAAATGGGGGCCTTCAACCGAGTCCTGGTCATGATCCTCATTTGCTGTACACTCTCAGTGGCATTCAGGTGAGTGAACTCTTTAAGGAAGAGATATAAATATCAAATAATGATAGAGTAGTTTTCACTTGGGTAAAGGAAGTTTTGGGGGTGAAAAGGATGACAATGAAGAAGTTGGGTTGGAGTTAAGCAGTAGTCATTAATCATTATAAAAGAATTAAAGGTGCAAATACAAAAGAAAACAATGGAAAAGAAATTTGATGAAAGAATTAAAAGAAAAGATGAGAAGGAAACAGAAGAAGAAATTCATCTACTCAAGAAGAGCATTTACTGGGAAGAAAAGACTTACTGAATTCATAGTGAGTTGGAGATAAATATTTCTCATCAGATTTTTCTCAAATGAAATGTTTTGGTTGTTAAAATCACTCAGTTTCAGTTATGTCATTTATTACACATCATTATTAAAGAATTCCTTAAATTAATCTTTATAGTTTTAATTGTAATTATACCTTTGATGGAAAATAAAAAAGTCTTGTTGTAATGGTGAAAGCACAAACTTGTCATTGCAACCCACACAACAACAGACTTTTTAAGCAAAACTCATATAATATTATTTATTTTTTAGATTTTATGTCTACTGGATGCTGTGGACAAATTGAATTTGAATAAACTTGTTGAATACATTCAGAGTCTGCAACAGGAGGATGGATCATTTTATGGAGATAAATGGGGTGAAGTGGACACCAGATTCTCATTTTGTGCTGTTGCTTCTCTGTCTCTAATTGTAAGTGCTCACTGCCTTCAATGCCTTCAATGCCTTCTCTGTCTTCTGCTCCCCATTTTACTCTCTTTCCCTCACAGGGCAGACTCGATGCCATAGACGTTAACAAGGCGGTGGAATTCGTCGTCTCGTGCATGAATTTCGACGGCGGTTTCGGCTCTCGTCCCGGATCGGAAAGCCACGCCGGTCTTATTTACTGCTGCCTGGGTTTTCTCTCAATCACCCAGAATTTGCACTTAGTCAACGCCGATTTGCTGGGGTGGTGGCTGTGCGAGAGGCAGTTGGGCTCTGGGGGCCTCAACGGCCGCCCCGAGAAGCTCCCCGACGTCTGCTACTCCTGGTGGGTGCTCTCCTCTCTGGCCATCCTGGGACGGCTGCACTGGATACAGAAGGACTCCCTGGTCAGATTCATACTGGCGTGCCAGGTGAGCATTTGGGGGTGGATCCGCTCCAGGGGCGGCCTGACTGAACTTCCCTTGGTTTCAGGACGGGGAGAACGGCGGGTTCAGCGACAGACCGGGCGACATGCCGGATCCTTTCCACACCCTCTTCGGCATCGCGGCCCTCTCCCTCCTGGGGGAGAAGTCCCTCAAGGAAGTCAACCCCACTTACTGCATGCCGCAGGAAGTCATCGACAAGTTGGCGCTTAAACCTCAGAGGTTAACAGTCGGCGAATGAATAGTCTGTGATACAAAATACGTTATTTAAATTGGTCTCTCACAGGGCCAAATGAGCGGGAATTTATTCTCTGTTCCCTCCAAAAAGACAGACAGTATTTTCTGTATCATTTTTGTATTGTCATTATGATCGCGAATGAAAGCGGATGAAATTTCACTTTGTATAAATGTAACTCTTACGGGTGGGAAAGTAAAAGTTTTGAATTGTCAAAATACTTTTTAGTAATGAAACAAATTAGGCAACTCATATCTGGCAGATAATTTCATACAAAATTTAACTTGGTTTTCGTGTCTGTCTGTCTGTCTGTCTGTCTGTCTGCAAAGACCGAGAATCAAAACTTTGAGGCGAAATTTGACCCGTTTCCCTGGAACCGATTTCTTTCAAATTTTGCACACACTTTCGTTTTGGCTGACAATTCAAATTTCTGCAATTACTTTTTAAAATAATGCTCAGGTAAAATAAAAATAATAATAACATTCTGCGGATCCTATTATAGCATTCTCGGAAGTTTTTGTCCGGATATTGGATTCCACACAGAGTGCTTTTTAGTTTTATGTTTTTTTCTTTTTAACATAAAACTAAAAAGTAAAAAATAAAAAACATTAAAAAAATATTTTTAAAGTTGAACGGTTTTATTTCAAGTGCACTAAAAATTAAAAAAAATAATTTGTGATGCAAGAGTATAAATAAATACATGGATGATAAAGAAAAAGACCAATTTTTTTATGCATAAAACCGTGGGGCGTTACGCTGTATAAAAATTGTATAAAAATTGTACAGGTCTTTTGCAGAACGTGTAATATCGCCCCACTGTTTTATGTATAAAAAAATTGGTCTTTTTCTTTATCATCCATGTATTTATTTATACTCTTGCATCACAAATTATTTTTTTTAGTTTTTAGTGCACTTGAAATAAAACCGTTTAACTTTAAAAATATTTTTTTAATGTTTTTTGAAGTAAGAATGAAAAATTATAATAAATGAAAATGAAAAAGCCAAAGGCGAAGACGGAGGAAAGAAAGAAGAGCCACAGAAGAGCCAAGAGAAATCGTAATTGGATCCACTTGGTCCTCAGTGGCCCAGAAAAAAAATGAAAATTAAAAATTATAATAAATTAAAAATAAATTTAAAATCTTTTTTTCTAAAAAACAGTTTTTTAGTTTATATTTTAGTTTCAATCATTTTGTATATAAACTCTTTAATTCAATAAAATTAATTATAATTTCTGATGTCTTTTTTATTTATTTCAATTGAAATATTTTTGATGTGTGAATTCTTTCAATTAAAGTCCAAATTGTATTTTTCTGTCTCAAAAAGTATAAGTTTTGAATGTCTAAATTCTGTGAATTCCAACTCGGAGAACACATTGGTTTGTTTACAAACAAACCGGCGTGGCCTTCGCCTGCGAACAACCTGAAAACGTCGCCGATTAGGCACAGGCACCGCTCCATCGACCACGTGAACACCGACTCAGTCCCAAGGCAGTCGTCTCAGGTTCTTGTTTATGCTCACAGCCATCGTGAAGGACGACCGCCGTCCAACTTCACTTTTTTATTTTCCCTTCGACTCCGGCTTCTCCGCTTTATTTGTTTACTGTCGTCAGGGGTAAAATGGCCGTGAATTTGCCGTGGAGGAAAATCGACGCGATACTGAGCAAGGGTGCGTTCCCACCCTCGGAACGGCGCGTTCGGGCGTGGTCAGGCTCTCAGAGGTGCTCTTTCAGGTTTCAGGTCGAGGCTTCAGGTGTGCGCGCTCGGACGGGGTCAGGCGAGGACGAAGGCCGACGCGAAGGTCGATGGCAAGTCGAAGCTGAAAGAGGTTTGCCAGAGCGTTCTGTCCGAGCTGAGGACCGAAGGCCTGCTCAAGAACGAAAGGGTTATTCTGTCCAAGCAGAGCACCCACATCGACGTCAGGGGGCAGAGCGAGAAGATACTGAATTTCTGCGCGAATAACTACCTGGGACTCGCGGTAGGTGCCCATATGTCGCATTTCAATTCAAGGTTAGCCACGGTTGGTGTTTGCTCGGGCGGATACGTGGCCGCGGTCGGGCGTGGATTGCTGAATGCGCACTCGCGTGGCCATGAATAAAATGTTTTGGGGTTGCAGGACGACCCCGAAGTGGTGGCGGCCGCCAAAGAAGCGTTGGACAAATACGGTTCGGGATGCGCTTCGGTGCGGTTCATCTGTGGCACCCAACAGATACACAAGGTTTGTCACATGTATCATTTATTATTTTATTAATTAACTGTGGGGCTTTGCGCTCCAACCCCCTCTGGCAGGACTTAATAACTCAGTGCACAGACCATCATCCCATTGTGTTTAACTATAAATATATTAGATATATATAAAATCTATGGAATGCAAAAAGGAATTCCTAAAGTTAAACAGGTTTTCTATCGGTTATTTTTGGGAGCAGATAATTCTTTGGAAATCGGTTCAGTGGTTCTTTAGATATTAGATAATAGAAAACGGTGCGTACACACACTCACAAATCTCCCTTAACAGATTTATATCTTAGTATATAGTGTACGAAATGGAAATTGGAGTGAACGAATTCGTGTCATTCTCTGCTAAATGTTAGACGAATCCAATTTTAGGATCTCGAATTGAAAATCTCAAGGTTTCACAATCGGGAGGACACAATTTTATACCCGAGTTGTTTCGATGCGAACGCGGGGTTCTTCGAAGCGTTCCTCACCCCCGACGACGCCATCCTTTCCGACGAACTCAACCACGCGTCCATCATCGACGGCGTCAGACTGTCCAAGGCAGAGAAGATCAAGTACAAGCACAGAGACATGACAGGTGGGTGTCCCAGAAGTGAGCTATGGGGGAGGAAGGAACCCTCTCATGCTTTCTTCTGCAGATCTGGAGCTCAAACTGAAGACGATGAAGGACAAGCGGTTGAGGGTGATAGTGACCGATGGGGTGTTCTCAATGGACGGCAACGTGGCTCCGCTCCCCAAGATAATTCGCCTCGCACAGAAATACGGAGCCATCACTTTGGTGGATGAGTGCCACGCCACTGGGTTCTTCGGCAAGACAGGCAGGTAATGTGCTGCTTCCCTTGCAGAAGGTTCCGTGAAAGGGGAAAGAGAAAAAAGTGAACTCTTTCAGGGGAACCGAAGAGTACCACAACGTCATGGGGAAAGTGGACATAATCAACTCAACCCTCGGGAAAGCTTTGGGAGGAGCCTCTGGAGGTTACACCACCGGTCCCAGGGAAATAATCAGCCTTCTTCGGCAGAAATCCCGGCCTTACTTGTTCTCCAACTCTCTGCCCCCGGCCGTCGTCGGCGCCGCCATTAAGGTTCGCATCGTCCCTGACAGCCCTCCCCCAACCCCCTCAGCCTTTCATCCCCGACTCTCTCCAGGTGTTCGACTTGATAATGAAGGACAACAAGTACCAAGACAAGATCATGGAGAACACGGAGCTGTTCAGGGAGAGCATGATGAAAAATCAGTTCAGAGTGGCAGGGGACAACCACCCGATTTGTCCGATTATGATTGGGGACGCCAAAGTGGCCGCTCAGATGGCCGAGAATCTGCTGAGTGAGCAATTGTTCTGTCAGGAGTCGTTGCTGCGCACTTTGCACTGACACTTTGCCCATTTGATTCCAGCCCGAGGTATTTACGTGGTGAGTTTCAACTACCCGGTGGTACCCAAGAACCAGGCCAGGATCAGAGTGCAGATCTCCGCTGCGCACACGAAAGAAGACATAGAAAGAACAGTCGAGGCTTTTGTGGAAGTCGGGAAAAAGCTCGGCGTCATTCCCGGAGACTCGAAAAAAGCTCAGTCAGTATAACATCGAACATCCACAAATCGAGTCATAAGTAACTTCCCTTTGTTTAGTTTTAGTCAGCAATGTATTCCAACTTTCTGCTGTTGTTCTGTATTCTTTCGCCTTTGAGAGTTTAAACTTTGTTTCCAATATTAAGACGCATAGGAAGTCACTTATGACTCGCCTAATTTATCGCTTTCAGAAGAATAGACTTTAGGGGTTTTTGGGGATTCAAAAATTGGGATACAAACTCATTAAATATTGCAATGAGAGCGACTAAATTAGGGTCGTTTTTTGCCAAATGTAATGCACAAAAAAATATAAAAGTACTGAGTTATTTAATGGCAATTTATAAAGTTCCAGTACGTTTTCACAAAGGCTGTGCATTATAAAATACCGTTAAAAAACGGAAATAATTGAAAAGTCATTAAAAAAGAGTAAAAAATAAAAATAAAGGGAGTGAGAAGTGAATATTCTCAACATTATAATCGTTACATAAGAATAAATATAAATTAACTATGAAAGGGACATTATAATCATTCATCTTATAAACATTGTCAATGACACTGCAGTTGGGGAAAACAAAATTCTTATCGAAATCAGCGCCGACGAAATCAAAGTAATATGTACAAACAATAATAAATTCATACAATTTATGAATGAGAGAAAATTTTCATTCATATGAGCACAAACCTAATTAATCACTAAATAAATTGTTGTGCATACAGTTAAGACTTCCGCCGGCCCTCATTGAAGTCATTAGACAATAAATATAACTGTAACTTTAGGCGATTATATACAATATTATTTTGGTTAACGATGATTGTTTTTTTTCCCGATCATTTTCCTTTGTGGCCTTTCGGAAATTTTTGGGGATTAATAATTCTAAACAATCAGAGTATAAAAAAGATCCAAACCTGTTCAAACTTCAATTTTTTGTTTAATACTGTAAAATTCTTTAAGTGAGATTGTTAACGGTAAACTGGAAAAAGAGCGCCTCCTGGCGGGAGAAAAGCGAACTTGATGCGCGTAGATTTGTTCCTTATTTTGTTTTTCTCTTTTTCAGAACTCGCAGCTTTCAGGCCATTTGATGTCGACCTGATTTATCCCCAGACGATTCCTCCTCTTTCTTCTCATATTCTTTTTAGGAAAAACGCAGTGCCACACGCGAAGCACTGACAAAACGGGTTATTATATTTATTTTTAATATATACCCTTTATTCCCAAATGTTAAACAAAACTATTTTTCCCCAATTTTAGTTTGTAAGAAAAACTAAATTACGAGTCGACTCAAACGCGTCGTTGAATTAGGAATTCCTAAATTCACTCAGAGCTTTGTTTTGTTTGTTTTAAATATGGCGGTTATCTGATAAGAAAATTGGCGCCACATTCGCTGCGTTTTTTGTAATAGAGGGCGGCGCATCGGTTATGTTATCGAATTAATCTATTTTTTTTTCTGTTCTGTCGATGTCTTTAATTCCGAATGTGATCAAAGAAAATTGGTGATCCTAAATCGAAAATAAGTAAAATTTCCTGTTATTTCCACAGTTTCTCATCTTTTCTTTGACAAATATTTTATTAATTCAGTGACAAAATGGCGATTGCAGAAAATGACAATTATTCTAAACTAATTTGTAACTTACGCTTCTAGGTATTTTTTAAAGACCCTCTGTATGAGTATTAGCTGATTTTAAAATCTTATCACTTAAAAATCCCATTCTGCATCGAATAACGAGTCTCGAATTTATTTCCAGAAGTAAATACAGACATAAGAACTCGACTTATTCCCGTGCACAGATTAATCGCTTACACAGAAATGATTTTTTCCATTGTGATTTTGGACTTTTTGGGCATAATTGCGAATTATCTTTTTTAATTACTATTGACTGAAAGCCAATAAATTCTCGGAAGGGATTTCCCTAAAAAGTGGGCGAAATTTCCGCGTAATGCTCTTTGCGGGGGAGGAATTTAAGGAAAGCTTTCGGGGGAGCTTTCACTTTCAGATAAAATTCTCCCGGCCGGGGAGGGAAGCTTAGATAAAAAATTCTCTTCTCACATTTCCGTCTCACTGAGAACTAAATAATCCTCTTATCGTCTTACAGACTTCAAATATTTACGAGACAGAAACGAGAAATGCCTACTTTAAATCCGCCTCTTTTGTAAATTTTCTTTTTTACCCCCAAATTAAATCTCAAACTCCCATCTTTTCATATGAAATTCATTCCTTTTTTATATTTCGTGATTTTTTATTAATTTGCAGAAATTTTAACCTCAAATAAAGTGTTTAATTTCATATTGTTTGCCACATTGTCGGGCATAAAAGTGGCAAATTTCCATTCAAACTCAGTTGCGATGACAGATTAATCCCTTTCGTTGCCTACAGTTTTCTTCTAAATGACACAGACCGTTCCGAAGATGTTCGAAAAGGCGGTGGAAATGCGCTTTGACAAAATTAAAAAACTTTGTGAAAAGTTTTTCCAGAAATAAAGTCCGATCGTGAGCTTTAAAACACTTTTGCTGGAAAATTCGAGAGGATTTCGGATTTTTAAAACGTCTATTTAGTTCCGAAAGCAGAAGGATTAATAGCTCGAATCCGCCCATTGCGAACTAAAACTTTTTTTTAAATCGGAACCCGCGACATTTTTTAGTTAATCTCTTAAATTCGGAAATGGGCTTTTGTCGTCGATGATCTGCTTTGGAAAAAAATATATAAATAGATAAGGAAGACGCAAAAGAAGAACTGAATGAAGTATTGGATGGAAATGTCATTTTGCACGACCAGGAATAAAAGGAAGAAAAGGGAAAACGGATAAAGAGAACGAAAAAAAAGAAAATCAGAGAAGAAGGAGAAAATGAACGAAAAAAGGAAAATAATCAGAAAGAATCCAAAATTAAAAAAGAAAAAAGCGAAACCAGAGTAAAAATGGAAAAAAGAAAGAGAAGAAAAACAAATACCAAAAAAAAAAAAAAAAATAAAAGCAATCGACAGGATTACCAACTGTAAAAAAGTGAGGAAAGCAAAATAATTATCCGATGAGGGAAAAACAAAAAAACAACAAATAAACACGTCAACGTTTCACTTATTTATTTATTAACACAATAAGAAAAAAAGCTTTGATGAGCAGATGTAACGCTTTAAAAGAGTTTCCGCATGATTTATTGTTAATTATGCAATTTTTCCTATCCTTCGGGATAAATTAATTTCTCATAAATTTTAATGTGTTCACACAAATTAAAGAGAAAATTATGCATTCATTCATTAAAACGCGTCATGCAGAAAATAAAAATGAAAAAAGTAATTAATTTTTTAGGCACGTTCCCGCCTCCCTCTTTCACGCGAAAGCCTTCCGAAGTCACCACTCCAACCAATTTGTACTCGCTCACTTCCCTCACATTGGGGGAGGAAACCCTCAAAATAACCGGAAGTGCGCAAATGAAAACAGTTTGAAAATTGCTAATAGCTCGAAATGATTCGGAGTGGAAAAGCGCCGGAGAAGGAAATAAAAAGGAGAAAATAGATCCGCGGGAAGATTTTCCGCTCCGGAAACCCCTCACGAAAATTCCGCCCTTTGTGTCTCTCTCAACAGAAAAATATTTTTAAGTAAAAATCGGTTAACCGTGGCTGTCTTTGCGAGGGAACGACACATACAAACGAGGATCTCTCTCAGCATTTCTATTTCCATCCCCTCAATGTCCCTCAATCATCCCTCTTGTCTCTTTATAATTGTTATAATACAGTCTTCAACGGATTCCCTCTTCATATACTGTATACAGTATACAGAATCTGTTATTCATTTTTAATTATATTCTGCTCTTCAGATTGGTTTCAGGAGAAACCATAAAAAATTTAATTTGAAATTTCATTGATAACTAATTATAAAAGAAATAAATTAACAGTATTGCAAACTCATAATATATCCATATTTGGAAATGTACTCACTTTGTATACTCACAAATAATAACAACCGAATATAATATGAATGTAAGAATAATATTTTATTAATCCGAACAGAGTCTTAATTAGTTGGAATTTGAAGTAGTTTTCAAAAAATTAAAAGTATAATTTCTATTTTTCTGTTGTTTTATTTTAAAGTTGTGCGAAAGCAAACAAACAGTGAAATCAATCAATGAAAATTTAATTATGGCGATACGTTGTCGGTTTTGAATTATACAATAAAAAAAAGAGTTTTGGAGCGAAACAACTTCGTTTCATTTTCGAATTGAAATGTAATCCAACTTAAGCATTTTTTATTTACTCTTTTATTTATTATTAATTTATTTTTATGCCTTAACTCTTGGCGGGCTTTCCCCTATGAATTTCAGGGACCGCTGCGGCTCTCCCACCCCTTCAACCCCCACCAAATAATATGACTCTCCCCCGGACGATCAAAACTAAACCAACCACAATAGCCGGCTCTGGTGCTCACGGCGACCACAGCATGTCGTCAGCAGCATTTCGCCCCCACGGATAAGCCCTCAATGGAGCACAACCGTCCATTTTGCTTTGGCCCCTCGCGCCCCCTCCCCCAGACGGGGGGTTAAGTCGATTCATCTCCCCCGCGGTAAACAAGTTTTTCTTCCTGATTTATTGTTTCTGCAATAAATTTCCCGTGGCGTCCTTTCAATTTCCGCGATGCCGTTGCAAATATCGCTAATTTGAAAATATCCTCTTACTGAGAATCATTCTTTAGCTTCGTTTTCTTCCTCAGTTCTGTTTACTGCTTACAGACAGATACACCCACTTACAGTTAGACAGAATGGATAATATTCATTTTGAGATTCGCAATGAGAATAATTTTTCTATTCAAATATATATCTGTGTTGAGCTATTATTTTATTCTGTATATACAAATATACAGGCCTTAATACTGTATCACAATTATCTGTAAAACTATTTAAATAATATTTATACATTGTTGTTTGTTTGGGAGAAACAGTATAGGGTTTTTGCACCTGTAAATCCAAAGGGGTAATTTTAAAAGGGGCGGTCGTTGGTTCGATTGGAAAAGTTTCCTCGGGGTTTCCGCGATGCCACCACACCCCTCCGCCCCTCCCCTCGAGGATTTTCACTTTATTTTACTTTAATTTATTAAATTCATCCGGAAAACTCCCGGAAGCGCTCCGCGACTTCAGCTTCGCTTCTGCTTTCAACCCCTAAAAATTATTCTCTTTTTCCGGGAATTAAAAAATCGATGAGCTTTTTCAGCGATTCTAAAAGGAAAATTAAGAAGTTGAAAATTTTTTTCAACTTTTTTTCCCTACCTATCCTCCATCCCCCACTCCTTCCCAAAAAATTAGGATATAACAAAGAAAATATAAATTGTTGGGTAATATGAGTTGAGAAAAAGGAAAATTGGTGCGCATAGAAATGGGGAGGCGAAATGTCGTTTCCGAGTTGCTTTTCAAATCCCGCGGGAACATGAAAATCTATTAAGGATGGAATTTTACTAAAGAGATGATCAAGTTTTTATTTTGAGTGTCATTAGGCCTCGTCGGCTCGGAAAGAGTTTTCTTCCCTATTAACTCCGGGGGAATGACGGAGGCCGCCATTTTGAATTTTTTGGCGAGAGACGAAGAGCGGCAAAATGGCGGACGCAGACAAAATCCAGGTTATTTTGCTGAAACGATCATTGCTTTATGTATATCCCAGTGATGAGCAAATCTTTTCATTTAGCGGCCCACACAATTTACAAAATTGTATTTATAATGAACATTCGAGAAAAAAATAATATTTAATTTACAAATTTTAATGCAAAGTAAAAAAAACAAGAAAATAATAGGAAAAACATAATAGCAAACATAAAAGAGAAAGAGAAGAAAATGACAGAAAACGAATTTAGTTGAAATTTTTTCGATTAAAACTGAAAAGTTTCGGTTTAGTATATACTGCCATATATTATACAATATACAATATATTGATGGGAGAAATCTGGTAAAATAAATTCAATTTCAGAAATGCTTGGCGGGCCGTATAAACACGTTAACGGTTCATCCCTTATATATCCGATATACGTATCGACATTTTTTAAAGAAAGAAAAAATTGAGTTCAAAATGGCGGAGTCAAAGTTTCGGTCTTCTGCGGTTGAATTATTTATGTCTGATTCTGAAAATGTTTTGCTTTTCATAAACAGACGAAGCTGACTTTCAACTCTCAAATATACAACTGTGTATAAAATCTTGTCCAAATATGAAATCCCAGACTATACGTCCGTACGTTGGCGACTTCGGTTCAACTCGGAATGTTTCGGAAGTGTTCGTAATGAAATAATAAATGTGGGTGAGTGTGAAAGCAGAAGAGAGTGGGAGCCGAAGGGACGGGGTTCGAATCCCAATGGCAGACAAAATTTTTCATACACTGCTGACGTCAGCAAAGACATCTTTCATCAGTAACATTTATCAATGCTTTAATTGATTTTTTAATACTGAAAAAGGTCGGTCGGAAATGAAAAAAAGAAATGAAGGGCTTATGTTTCTATGTATATTATAGCGCTATATGTTTTCCCCGGAAGTGGGAAACCCCGTCGCTGGTTTTTCCTTTCCGAAGGGGAATTTTCGCGGTGGGGTTTTCCAGAAAAGGTCAAAGAGAAAAATTTTTGGTTCGGTTGGCAGCCCGAGTTGAGTGCGAGGCGGAAACGGATGTGAAATTTCATGAATTAGCAACCGAAGAGGAAAGGGTTGCTCATCCCCTCGCAGAAGGGATGCTTTGACAGCACTTTTTATCACTACACTAAAAAATAAGGGCAATATTTACAAGTGTACAATGTATTTATAAGAATCGGTGGGAATTTGTCACCGAATCATACAATTTACAATTCGATAATACATAATTCATTTGTATTTCTATAATAAGTTAGTCGTTAAATAAATTCTTTAAATATAATATAATATATACACTTTTCAATTACAATTGTATATTACACTTTTACTCCGCGTTGTGTTGCTCCGTTTGAAACGAGCTTTTGATTTGTTTTAGAATTAACTGTACCCTGATAAAGCTTTTCTTACTTCGTTCGTACTCCTTTTTGCTTTTTTCTGTTTTCAATGTGATGGGAGAAAGGAAAGCAGGGATGAAAGAAGAAAGAAGAAAGAAGAAAGAAGAAAGATGGAAGAAAACGTTAAAAGAATTCGCCCACTCTCGAGTGATTTAGAATTTGAATTAAATCGTTAAAATTAACCTGAAAGACGTTTGGCGAGATTAATTAAAACCTGTTGAAATTAATTAAAAAATAATCACAAACAAAAAAATAGGTCGTTAAATTTTAATTAAATTTTAAGGGCGGACGCGAACCCTCTTCAAAACATTCCCTTTTTCTTATAATTTTATTAATATATTTTTCCTGAGGAGGGGAGGGGAGGGGGAGGAGGAACAGGGGTTGCTTTCCAAAATGTAAATATCCTCGTTTGACTCTCCGCCAAATCACCTATTCGAATGCACTGCCTTCGACATTTCCCCTTTTCGTTTCCGACTTTCCAACATGGCGGTTAACGGCCGGAAGACTGTCAGGTTTGCATGCGGGACATCCAAATGACGCTGTGGTGTTCAGATTTGTTTGTTGTTGTTGTGGCTGTCGACAATCAAAGCCTCCTGCATCCGTCCTCATCACATCACATCACAACCATCACAAATCAGTTTCATCTCCTTTCATTATTGCACGTGTCATTATGTAACTATTTAAATGATAAAAATCCTCGCTTTTCCAGTGGATATTAATATAACAGTTTTGAGCTTTTAATTGGGTTCGTAATTAAACGAATGGCGACGTTCCTTTGCATAAATCACTTAAAAGGACCACTTGGAGTTCACTTTATTTATTATTTATTTATAATAATAATTATTTGTGTGCGATACGGCGGCACGTGACTTATCTAATCACCATGGAGAACACCGGAAGAATGATGAACCACAAAACGACGTCGAGCATTACAGTTCGATATCCGTTTGAGGTTTTTCTCCTTTGAATGGCCGCCATTTTGTCACCTGGAAATAAGACAAATAATCCCGTCTTGAAAAGATATTAAAACTCATTGGTTGAATTAATTACGAAAAAGTTAACGAATCCTGGGAAATGCTTTCTTAAATAAATTATAAACCAGTTATTGAATTACAAAACTTAGTAATAATAGCCCAAATTGGAATTAAATTATTAATAAGATGAAATGGGGAAATGGGGGGGGGGGGGAAGAGAGATATTGCAATTCCTGCGGACGACCGGGGACACTATTTGTTAATTAAAGCCTTGCCAAAGTGTCCGCTCCTCTGCTTTCCCCAAACGCAAACACACCTTCCGACACGAAAACAAATATGGAGGCCGGCTCCGTGTTGGAGGCGCTGCAGGTATAGTTGCCAGAGTCGGTGTCAACGGCGTCCCTGATGGTGAGGTGGCTCTGAGTCTTCGGCCCTGGCTTCGTTTCCACCGTTATGCCTCCCCTGGCAGTGTCGTAGTTGATCATTCGGTCATTGTGGAACCAGAACACGTACTGGGGAGGGACTGGGCTCTGGAAGAAGAGTTTTTCTTTCTTTGGTAATAATGAAACCACCTCGCCAAAGGTCAAAATATGTCTGCCACTCAAAGGGTTAAAGAGTGAATTGAGGAAGTCTTCTGCTCACCTTTTCGATCATGCAGACGAGGCTGATGGAACTTCCCGTGTCGACGTGATGTTCTCCCGATCCCAAAATGAAAGCTTCCGGGACCACTATGTGTAAATTTACAAAGTGAGACATGATGCCGCTTCCCGTGGAAACCTGAAAGTATTTCACAGGCATTTTCATATGTGAAACTCCGCCGGGAAAGCACAAGAAAAGTCTCTTTGGAAAATCAATAAGACAACAACGATCTGCTTTAACTTTCATAGTGAAACTAATAATAAAAGTGTAAACCGTTTTTTGCGGTCTAACCTTTTTAATGTTTAAGCATTTTAATTAACATTCACGAGCATTAAGCAATAAAATTCAACTAAAAACATTAAAATTAACATTTTATTAAAATATATCTTAATGAGTTTATTGCAATTACACGTAAATTAATGAAAATGAAGAATGTTAAACACAGAATTTCCGCCTCTTAAAAAAGAGTTTTTTTCTTATATACAGTAGCGCTCATAAGTATTTTGACAATATAAAATTTAATAGTCTCTTATTTATGTTAATATAAGATTTTATTATGATTGTTTTATTTAGTTATCAATACTATTAAGAATACATGTGCCCTTCGGTATTAAAAAGTACAAAATATACAAAATAAATACAAAATTAAATAAATACATACCAGTAAATAGTAAAATACGCAAATATAAATATAAATAAAATACAAAGTATACAATCAAAATATACAACGATAAACTCTTTGTTTCATCTGTTATATAATAAATGTTGAAAATCATTTAAATGAAATTTCACTTTATATGTTACTCTGACGGGTCGAAAAAGAATAATTTTGTATTTCCAAAACACTTTTGAGCGCTATTGTATTTATACTTATAAGAATAATAAATATTAAATATAATCTATAAATATGTTGTGATTAATGAAAACGTTACTATATATTCTGAGAGTTTTCAATATTTACTGGCCAATGCAGACATATTTGGGGCAGAGTTTATGCATTTGTTACGCCCCCAACCCCCGAAGCGAAGCAAAATACGTGAGTTTGCCTTGGTTTCACCCTCACATGAAAATCATCCCTCGTTTGAAGCGAAATGTAAACCATTTGTGAGAAAATGATGAGGGCCAAAGGGAGGGAGGGTGACTTTTTAAGAAAGCCGAACAGAGGCGAAGGGTTGAGAGGGCGAGGGGGTTTCGCTTCAGAATGGATGGGACACGATATCGGGAGGGCGACTTCCTTTTCCTCCCTTCCTCTCGTGAAAGAGCTTTCCACCTTTCCCGCAGCACAAAGCTTTGTCCAGGAGAACGATATCGAGAGCCTTTTCCTCGAAATGGCTTTCCCGAAAGTTATTTCGAGGGACCGATGTGAGAAAAAATTTGGGTCGGGACTTTTTGGGGTGAAAAATAAAAAATGGGGGAAGTGAAAGCGTGCAAATGAAAGGGGTTGATAAAAATCATTAGATTATTTTTAAGTCCGTTCAAAATGAAAATTTTTGCTTTTCTCTCATCATTTAATGCTTTTTCATGTTTATTTATTTTATTTGAAGGAAATTCCGTTTGTCTCCAAAATTGCATTCGATTTCTTTTTTAGTATTCGAAAACAGTCGAAATAATGAGCTGCAGGGAAATGTAATCTTTTTTGCATTTCGCAGGAAAAATCCAATCATTTCAAAGCGAAATCCCGCGAAATTCCAAGTGAACGTTCTCCCATTGAATATAATCGCGGGAAACCCTTCATCTTACTTCTTCTCCTGTTTCCGGTTTATTTCTCCGCATTAAATCAAATTTCGCCTTTTGCCGCCCCCTCCTCCCCCCCCTCCCCTCTTCCTCCCCTTCCCCTTCCGCTCTCCTCCAGTTTTATCAACACGTGCGACGATTTCCATAGATTTAATAAACAACAGACACACGTTCGATTTTTCCCAAACATTTCTATAATCTCCTCCTTCCCGCTATTTGCGCGACCGCCAAATTTTCATTTTTATTTGTTTACCGGAGGAAACTGTGAAAAAAAAAATTACTTTCAATTTATTCTCACTTTCTTCCTCTTCTCCTCTTATCTTCTTTCTACATAAAACGGCTCCAAAGAACAAAAATAAAAGTCGCCACACGAATTCGACATCGCGCCTAAATAATTGTTAAGCGGGATTTTCGCTCGGAAAAGAAACAATAGAGGAGAGAGGAAATACCTTTCTTCTAAAAGCAGAAGAAAAATTTACAAACCTCGTTAATAATATTAATATAAATAAATATAGAGTAGCGCTCAAAAGTATTTTCACAATACAAAATTTATCGCTTTTTACAGTTAAATTTCATTGGCTTTTATTAAAATACATTTGAGCGCCACTGTATATTATTTTATCCGTCGGTGACTTCGGTTCAATTCGGAATTTTTCGGAAATCATCGTATCGTTGTGATATTCGTAACAAAAGATGATAAGTTTTCCAGTGGTGCCAACCTTAGAGAAACGAAAAGGAAAAATGAAAGACTTCGGGCGACGGCGCTCATCCGCAAAAGGTTTCTTTTCAGGCGAAGTCTGAACGTCTTTCTTTATAAACCCATCACATTAATCACCAACTTTCTATTATGCTTTGCCTTTCTTCTTTGTCCTCGCAAAGAAAATCACATTTAAAGCTCGCGGGGCAATAAACTCTTTTTTGTCCATTAATTTGACAGTGACGAATAAGTCGTCGCTTCTTTAAAAATTTCCAACGGCCTCGCCAGAAAAAATTAGTTAATCTTGATAATATTTCAGAGGGGAGAGGGGCGGAAACGAGATGACGTTTGGGGTGAGGAACCCCAGACAGGTCCAGGGGGTGCCAATTTATTAAGCAGTCGCTCCAGAACTCCCGGCCAGTTTAATTTCCCAGTTTCCCTCTTTGACATTGTGCATTTTGGGGAAAATGGCCGACCGCAAAATGAAACTTTGAAAGGAGAGCGATGTGTTCTTTTATTCCTTTGCAAGTGACATGTCCTGGAACTTGGAAGATGATTAACCCTTTCGGTGCGTTTTACATTCGGAAGACATTCACTGTTTTTGTGTCATTCACTATGAAGTGAATCCACGGGTGACCCATAACCCATAGGTTATGACTCTTCCTAATAACTCTCAAAAGCAACGAAACATTAACTTTTAATCTGAATTTTCTTTTAAGAGTAATAATAACACTTTTTACTGTCTGCCACATTCAACATTAATATCTTTTTGGGCGGTCCAAAAATCATTATTTAATGGAAATTTATATTATATACTATAACTGTTTCGTTGAAACGGAAATGCGCCCACTATTTATGGATAATTAATTTAACTAAGATATAGAGAAGTTAGAGCGGTCTGTTCTGTACTTTTTCTTGAAAGCGTTCGTTCCTTATAATGTTTTTACACAATTTTCCCGTAATTGAAACTGTTAATTATATACTGAAAATAATTAATACTTTCTTCTGGTGTGAGAAGAGAAAATAATGATCAAAGTCAGGCTCGTGATCAGGAAAAGACGAATAAAACGATGGAAAGGGCGGAACAATGGAAGCAGACGACATTTCAGAACAGCAGACGGAAACAAAGAACAAACTGTCTGTAAAAATCAGGGACGTTTCCTTTTACAGTAATATTGTTTTTGAAAATATGTTTATTATGAAAATTCACTGAGACACATAAAAATATTATTATATGTTTATATCGGATTAGAGGAAAAGCCGGCAATAAAACGGAAGCAGAAGATTTTTCAACCGCAACAAACAAATTCATCTGCATAATGATAAAATAATACATCTCTGTGAACAGAGGCAATAAATAATATTAATACTAAACCGTATTTATAGGAGAAAGATGGAGGGAAGATGAAGCAAAAGAAGAAAATCTCCCAACTTGGCAAGATTTAGAACTGAGGAAATAAATCATTAAATTTGTTCACCTCTTTTTGTTTCAAATTCGCATAAAGTGCGATCATAAATTTCTCTCTCTCTCTGTCCGTCTCCTCTTCGCCCTATTTGCAAAAATAAAATAAAAACATTTTCCGAGACAACAAACTTAATAAGAGAATTTTGAGAGATTCTCCTCTGTTCGGAGTTGAGATAATATTTCACAGAGTTCGGTTCCTCCGTCACTGCTCGAAGGACTTTGACCATCCCCAAATGACTCCCACCCCTCTGCAATGAAGATTAAAACCCTTTTATGGGGCTTTTGAAATATGGCAACAATTGCCGCATGCTCCAGACAAAGTGCCCCTTCTCGCCTTTTATTTCCTTTATTTCTTTTCATTAATATTTTCTCCTCCGATTAAAGCAAACTTTGCATCTCCATTTTTCATTAATTACCGGAAATCTCTCCGTTTAGTTAAATATGGAAAGGGGGTTGTGGACTTTTACGGCGAAATTCGGATAGAAATTAAAAGAAAAAGGACAAGAATCAAGGAAATAGAAAATCTAACAGAATTTGGTGAGAACAGTATGAGAAGGCTGAGTGCTGAACTGGAATCACTGATTGAGGCTGAGGAATGCTGACTTACAGAATCAAATTGGAATGTAAACTTATCGTAAATTATTGTAAATTTAGTTTAAAGTTTATTGAAAAATTTATCATTAAAAAATGTTGAAAAGTATATAAATAAATTGTAAACTATCAGTGTAAAAAAAATGTTTTCTTGAGGAGACCTTTCGGAAGTTGCTGGCTAATTAGCTACTAATTCTTGGAGAGGCAACTTAATTGTCGCTTACGTTAAAATCCTCCCCCGTGTTTAACTGGAATTAAAAACGCAAAGACGGCATTAGTTTTCCTTCTGCTCGTAAACATTTACGTCACGCGAATCCAATGAAATGAAAATTATGCCTTCGTCTAATAATTAGCCTGTTGGAGAGAGAGAGAGAGAGAGAGAGAGAGGAATTTATCTTTTCATTTAGGGAAACTCGGCATTGTTAAATCAAACTAAATAAAAGCTCTGACTGCGAAAAACGGTGGGAAAGCCGAGCTGTCGCTGTTGCGACACTGTTGAATGCGAGGGGCTGAGAAAGGGCTGAGAAAGGGCTGAGAAAGGGCTGCGAAAGGATAGTTTCGAATTAAGACATCCATTAAATGCGTTAAAGATGGAGGAAAGAGATTCCCGAAAGGATTTTTTTCGGTATAAATATAAAATCAATCAATCTTGGCGATAAATGCAAGAAATTTAGAGTTATTCTATTCGTTGGATTTCCCAATCGATTAATCTTCTTTAGTTGACGTGATCACTTGGGGGTGTCAAAATTAATCATACATCACTTCTTACTCCACTAAATTTTAATGGTCCCAAAATAAAAGGGCATTGCCGCCTTTTTGGCCCGTCACACCTCCATCCAACGTCATTTCCTCCAGAAGAAGTCAACATGGAGACGCTACAAATGTTCGCCAACTTAATCTGTGAACGGTTGACTTCAACAAATTTAATAAGATGAAGCGTTTACACTCGCACGCTTTGACCGATCTTGTTAATTTAGAAGTCGATTATCCCCAAAACATGGGGATGCTTCCACCCTCCTTTCCCTCCTTTCCCTCCTTTCCTTCCTTTCCTCCTCATGTGAATGCGCGAATCCTTTCATTAATTACAACTTTCCTTTAGTGAGTGGAAGTCTAAATGCACTTTTGCAGGCGCACACTGGAAAACTGTTCTGATCCCAAACAACACTGCTTTGCTGTCACTTGAAAAAAGAAAAGACTGACCTGGCATTCGTAGGTTCCATTGTCTCTCTTCTGTACATATTTAATTTGCAACGTCCAGTCGTCAGATCCTTCCCCGTGGAGAACCTGAAACCTTTCGTCGTTCGTGTATGTGAACATCCCGGAGGTGAGGATGTGCCAGTCGCGCCTGCGGACCCAGGATATCTGCAAGCAGAAGTGAGAAGACAGGTACAGTGCAGTGGAGGGAGTTGTAATCGGGCGAAGTCCTGAGGGAGTAATTTCGAAGACAGCGGAGATATTTAGTTGGGTAACCGTGAAGATGCAAATCCCTCCGCCAATAAAAGAGATTTTCCGCTGGAGGATTTTGATATTTTCCAGAGAGAAATTATTTTGTGGAATTTGGTGAGGCCCCAAATAAGAAAGATTTTTAATCCGGAAATTGCCCTTAAAATTAAACCGAAAATAAATTATGTGCAACGCGGAAAATGTAAACGTTTTCCAAATAAAAATGAAAAAGGGGAAATGCGAATGAATCCACATTAATAATGAATTCACATTTCCGGAGCTCTTTTCGAAATTTCGGATAAAAAACGCGTAAGAGGGGTTGCTGCGTCAGTAAAGGGATGTTTGCACGTGAGGACAAGAAGGAAGGGAAGCAGAGAAGACAGGAGCAGAAAATGCACGAGGGAAATAGGGAAAGGAGTGAAAATTGGGATTGTTTACGTAGGCGTTGAGCAAATGGAATTTCCGGATTTTGTGTGCTTTCACGCGATGCAATAACATTTTTTATTTCAAATATTCAATTCACATTAGTCGGAAGCCCCGATGAGAATTTTCAGTTTGTTTTGCGCGAATGGGAGTTAATGAGGAGGGCAAATGTTGGCACTTCGGTCTCTCATAATGAAATACAAACACTTTTCTTTCCATTTATATGACACTCATATGACTTTGAGAGGTTTCTGAAGAAGAGTCCGTTTCAGAAACGGCCGCTTATTTATTCTCCTCTTTTTTTCCTCAGGGCAGCTCTTTTTATATTCAGGAAATGCATAGCAACGCGGTGACTGTCATCTGCAAGTGTTGCTGACTTTAAAATTGTGCAAAGCCTCTCTCAAAGAGACAACGAAAGCATTCATTTCCTCGAATCCCCGCGCAGCTTTGTTTTTCAATTGTCGATATTGTTTTGACATTTCCCGGAAATTGATGGTCGTCTCTCAACGAGATTAATGCCGGTCGGTTTCCCATCTTTGGAAGCTGATAAGTGAAGTTTGGACGCGTGCAAAAGTTTCCTTTACAAATGAGAGGATTACTCGGGCGCCGCCTCAATGGGGCTACAAATCAGCAATCGGCCGCGTCAGCAGAGGGAGAACCCCTTTCAGATATAAAAAGGCTTTCTCAGAAGGTGCCATCGCTTACGAAGTTTCCCTATTCAAATTGAAAAGCCGTTCGCTTCAGTTTCACTTTGCCACTCAACATTTATTCCTTTTCTCAGTGAAATTATAAATTAATTAATGCAAATTTTGATTATTCTGTTTTTTAGAGAACAGTTCTTACGAGTTAATACAATAGCGTGAGTTAATAGTTACTAAATTAAAAAATAATTTCAAATTGAGATGTCATCTATTTTATTCACCGTTGAAAAGTATGATGGGGAAGAGTATACAAAGACAGAAGTAAACCAAAAAAGTGAAAGTAAGATAAAGGGGATAAAGAGATGCCTGAAGAAAACAGAGAGATATGAGAAGGAAGCAGTAAAATGGGAAGAAAAGATTGGGAGGAAAATGTAAAGAAATAAACAAAAAAGAGAGAAACAGAGAAAAAGAAGAAGAAAAGCAAAGAAAGAGTGGATTTGTATAATCACAACTTCTTTATCTCTTTTTTATTTATCAGAATATTTAGAGCCAATACTTTTCCTATAGAGAATTAATTGTCTTATTTGTATGGTTGAATGTCCCCCGCATGCACATCATAATACTGTATTGACACAACTGCACATATAAAAGCTTTTAATGTAAAATGTATGCGTGATGAAATAAGTGCATCGAATAATGAATTGATGAAAGCAATACTAACTTCAGCACTCACCGTGCGCTCTCCCAAATTGCGCACTCTGCAATGCAAGAAGGCGGTTCCTCCCAATTGCACGGTTATATTACTAATTGTGTTGTTGTCGAAACTGGGCTCCGTCAGTCGCTGAAATTCTTCGAAATCCGAATACCACAATTGCCGCCATTGGCCGTGTCTTTGCGACTGACCTGAAATTAAAAAAAATTAAAAAATTAATGTTTTCATAATTAAAATGAAACTGAATGAAACCGGAAATAGAGATTATTGTTCAGTTAATAGAAATTTTTTGGGGAAAAAAAAGGGAAACCCTCAAATGGACATCAATTTCGTATATAAACATGTTTTAAGATGTTTATAAAGCTCATAAAGACGGGGCTTTGCACGTTTTATTCGTTTTATTCGTAGACAATCTTAGGAAATGTGTTCCGCATAAAAGAGTCCAAATTCAGACGAGTGTCCGTCCAAATGCTCATAAAAGATGCACTTCTCTTTCGCTCAGATAATTTATCCAAAGCTTTCCAATAATAAAATCCACGAAAAAACGAAACGAAAACTGTTGCAGTGAAAATTGTTTGAATATCATTTTCGTTTTTCCCCTAAAGCAAATTGGGAAAGTGACAATTTCCAGATGATGAATTCGGAATGAAAATATTCATCTGTGGGGGGGGGAGGGGGAGAGGGGGGGGGGCAGCTGAAAAAACATTTGCTGGTCTTGTGTATAAACTCAACTGGATTTGCGAAGAGTTGGATTAGGGAAAATTGAACGTCCCCTTGAAAATTCAGCTGAGACGACCATTTGAATAAATTAAACGAGAGCCACTCAGCGTTGAGGATTTAATAGAAATTATTTCGCCTCAAAATATCATTTTAAGGTGTTCACTTTATTTTTTTTTTAATCAAATTTATCTGCGACGCGCTTAAATGGCATAAATTTTCACGCATAAAATAGCATTTCAATATAAGAGAGCAAAAACCTCAATAAAAGATATAATATTATAATTGAAACCTGAAGACAATATAAATATAGATAGAAAATAAATTGGAAAAAAATGTAAAATGAATAATGAGTTAACCGGAAAAGCGGGAAATCAGTTTGTGTCGCGATAATCAAACGATGACGCAAATGTCCGTCAAACACAGAGTGCGTTACACTGTGGAAAAGTTGACACAAAAAAAATTACTTTATTTTAGGAAGTGAAATTCACGCAGTCGCTTAATCCAAACATATACTGTATTTGTTCAATGAAAACAGAAGAGAATAAAGAGAATGACAACTTTGTTGAAAAAATAATATATGAGCTAAAATTAAATGAAGTAAAAGAGGGAGAGATTAAAAGAATAAAGAAGAGTAGGAAATAAGAGTAAAAAGCACTCTGGAAGTCATCAGAAGGAGAAAAATATCCAAAAGCGTTGAAAGATAATAGCAGATTTTAGATGGGGAAATCCCTCAGGAGTAATGAAGGGAAGAAAATCTGAGTACTGTGCAAAGGTACTGAGGACTTAAGTAAAAAATGGGAAATGAAAGAAACGGGAGAGGAATACTGAGGAACAAAAGAGGATCTGAAGAGACAGAAAAATGAACAACTTTTAACTGGAAAGTGAAAACTTCATCTTGTATTTTTATGTTAGTAAAATTGTTTAGCCGGAAAAGGCATATCATACTAACACATCATATAAATCTGTTCCAGGAATTTGTGTGTGTGTGTGTGTGTGTGTGGTTTTGATGCATCAAAATGAACATCGGGATAACCAAAGATTCAGTGATGTTAGTGGACTCTTTACGAGTTAACCCTAAGGAAGGTTATAAAAAGTTCCAAAATAAGGTTCAAAGTGAGCGATTTGTTCTTAAGTGCACTCCAACTGCTGAGAAAGTTAAGCGAAGAACAACCGAATGAGAAATCCGAAAGGAAGAAACACATTGATGGCGACGTGCAGCAGCAGCAGCAGCAGCAACAGCAGCGTCTTTCTGCGATATCGAAGAAGTTAAGCTTTCATGGCGGCAATAAAACTCACCCCCGGGCGGATTGCAAGTTCGCCTTTTAAAATGCAAAACAATAAAAAAGGGAAAAAGTTTAATAAAAAAAGAAGAGGTTCTCTTAGTTGTAAAAGTTTTTCACTTGATTTTTATTTATTACTTTCACTCATAAGTTATAATATTCCACGAAGGGGTTCATTTTTTTCTTTTTAAATGTTGAAACAGTAATTACGGACTTTATTATTATTATCAACTTTATCAGTATATATTAAATTTGAATGCGATTACAAAAAGAAAATATTCATTTTCTTTTAAAAGTTTTTCCGACTCCGCAAAAAGATCTTTTGCATTTCTCATCTGCGGAATCTGCGGAACACTTTTTCCCTTTTTCCCTTTTTTTTGTTTTTTTTGTTTTTCTTTTGTTTCTGCTTCGGCTGAAAGTCGTCAGGGTTCGTAATACAGTATACACCATTAAGATCACCTCAACGCTCAGCGACAACGATTACAGTATAAATACACTAACCCAGGGGTTATTATAAATAAAATGCAAATTCCCCTCAATTCGTCGGAATCGATAGAAAAATAATAAAAAAGGAAAGCCATAATTCATTGCTTACAGAAAAAATGTTTTAGTTTTCCCTTCGAATGAAATCCTTCTTCGGATTCGCTTTGGCTGATTTCACATTTGGCAACAAAGGACCTCCACTCGTGCTTTTCTCTGAATTTAGATTTAATGAAGTATGAAATCTAATTAGAGCTTTTCTTTCGGCACAATGCGGTTCGGGAAAGCTTTCAGAAAAGAAATGCCGGATTTTGAATGCTTTTAATCGGACTCTGTCTTTTACCTTGTTATCCCTATTTATTTATTTATTTATTTATTTATTTATTTATTTTCTTTTATTTCTGCGTCGCCGCCTAGGACTTAATTGTTTTTCTTAATATTACTAGTTAGATAATTTTATACAGAGAGAGAGAGAGAGAGAGAGGGAAAGGGGAAAAAAATGAGAAAAACTATAAAAAGAGAAAAAGATAGAGTGATCTATGGAGAGAAAGAAGAAGAGAGACAAGAAAGGAAAGAAGAAAAGAAGAAAAGAGAGAGAAAGTAAGAAGAAAGAAGGAAAACTACCAATTACTAAACTTCACTTATTTAACTTAAAACAAAACGGGGTAAGTCAGTATTTTTTTCAACATTTCATTCTCGCTTTCTTCCCTTTCTTCTGTGTTTTTCCTCCCCTTTCTGCTGGCACGAAATCCGGAAATCCCCGCGTCGAAGCCCAAATCGAATCCCAAACTGACAGACAATCAAACTCCAATTTAAATGATTTGAAATAAAACCAACATCCCCAACATCCCCAACATCCCCCCATCGCTCTCAAAAGACGAATCCGCCAACTTTTTGTTTTATCTCGGGGAACTCCAAAGAAATCCTCCCCCTCCCCCGAGCAAGGGAATTAATCAAACCTTAACTGTAACTTTAAATGGCGAACGCTCTCGAAATCATTACTTCTCACTTGTGCATAAGCTTTTAAAGCTTTTATAAAATGGCTTCCGGGGGCGGGAGTGGCGGGGGGTGGCCGGGGGTGGCCGAGGGGTGGAACTTTTCCGGATATTTATGTAAATTCTCGGATTGAATGCAATTCGATCAATGACGAAGTGATTTTAACACCCATTTTATTTGTTAAAATTAACGGAAAGGTTTTCAATTTGTAGTGGATTCATTAATAAAATGGACATCGTTCGTGAGAAATATAATTTTTTTTGTCTGATATTGAGAAGAGTCCACATTGGGTTTGATGGCAGTCAATTGATCGGGCATCTTGCGAAAGCACTCGGAATGAAGGGGGGCAGGGAAATGGGCGGGAGATCGGCTGTTGGATTCCACTTTGGAAATACCACTCGAAGGAAGTCACCAAAAAGGCGGGAAGTAATTTGATTTAAAAACGTGACCGGGAAGTCGTTGTGCAGACTAATTCAAAAGATGCTCTTCATTTCATGACGTGAATTCGCTAATTTTTACATTTTTCCCCTTTCTGAATGTGCCTCCTTTGTGTATTTTAACAAATTGATTCTCTGCGAGAAAGAGCAGTGGTTACAGTGGATTAATTAGGAAAAGCAAAAAACGGTTTATTACTTACTAAGTCGAATAACGAAAACCGAATAAAAATGGAGAAAGAATAACATTGAGAAACTATGAAAACTGACTCAAGAAAATACCCACAGAAACATTTATAGTCCTTCTCATAAGTTAAGAATGATCGAGACAGAGTTTCTAGAAATGTCCTGAAAGGTTCTCCAACATTCACCAAGGTTTCAATTGTCCCAAACGGACCCTTTTCCATTTTTTTTTATTTTTTATTTTTTGCTTTTGTTTTTTGCGATGGTATCCTAACAATTGTATACGTTGGAATTTCAAACAATGACCGTCCGGTTATATTCTCTAAAATTATTTGGTGATAACAAGAAATAATATCTAAAAAAAAGTGTGTGCACACATTCATTCCACTCTTAAGAGGAGATTAAGAAAAAAAAAGATTTTATTTAAATAAAAGATGGCGGAGTGCTTTGTGTTATCAATGCACTGCATAACACAGTCTGTAATGCTCTGTATATTTAATACACTCAGCCATTTTTTATTTAAATAAAATCTTTTTTAATATACATAATGAGAGAGGAATGAATGTGTGCATATACTTTTTATTATTAATATAAAATATTACATCTTAAAAACTTATTTTTCTTTTTTTTACTTTTTAAACTTTTTAGTCATGCGTTAGACAAAACTAAAAAGTTAACTTGCAATTACAATTATAAAAAAACCGTTAAAAAAAACAAAGACAAACGTCAAAATATTATGAAGTCACATTTGTTCGTACCCCGAAATTTGTAAATGTAAAAAGAATTCCAAAATGACTGTTAAAAGATCTTAATTTTATGCGATTACACTTTCTTAATCCGGTCTTTTTACTGAAATGCAATTACGACGCAAACCCAATCTTCTTACGTTGAAATTTAGTCGTCACAATAGAAAAAATAAATGACAGCTGTCATTATGAATTTCTCCGTATTTAATTCTTCTTCTTATGTTTCCCAGATAAATGACGGCTTCAATCATAAACCGCTCATTATTTGGTTCTTCTTCTTATGTTTTTAGAGGCACAAACTGACAACGCCCGCCCGTCGGAGTTAAAAGTTGTAATAACCGTTTAAAACCTGAGAGTTAAACGCCTTTTCAGACCGGAAACAGACGACGGCCATGTCAGAATTGTCTTCAATGAGGAACAGAGCTTTTGTCTCTGTTTTCCGATTGTATTTGCCAAAGCTTACGCTGAATACTTCAAAGGAAATCAAATTCCATTATTCGTTCACTTCTTCCCGGAAGTATCCCTTCACCTTGTCAATACTTTATGCTTTTTTCAATTTCTTTTGCTGACTTTTCGACAACTTTTTAATCCTCTTTTCAGGAAAAACCCGACCGCCATCCGCTGTAAACAATTTAAAAAGTTTCCGAGATGAATAAACTGATGGGAGAGTTTAAAAGAAATAATGGCGAAGGGAAACTCCGACGTTAATTGGGTTAAATATTCGGAAGGCCTTTGCCGAGGATTAAGGGCGGGGGTGAGCCTTTCACTCAGAGGGCGGCACCAGAGAATAATGGCTGCGGCCAACGTTAAGTCAATGTCCTTATTAGGCTAAACCTCTTCATTTATTAGCCCGAGCGAAAAGTGTCGCCCGATTCTCTGGAAAAATGTATTTCGGGAGTTTTGTCATTAATCCAAACAAGCGAGTTAATTAACTGCCATCGGTGATTGATATCGGACTCATATTTTCTTGCACAGATTTAGACGACGTCTTCCCAAGATGTCGAGAGAAGACTCTCGAGTCACCACTTCCGCCCCTTTCGCCCCTTTGACCGCATTCTCATTTTTGGCGACTAAACCGTCTTAAATTCATTGAAAAGCTATGAAAGCAATGCCTCCCCCATTTTCTGTAGCCCTCCTTTGAAAATTAGACAAAAGGCGGGTATGAATAGAGGAGAAATGTTAATTGAAGTTTCCATTGTAAGGCCGACGGGGGGCAGAGAGGGATGAGGGGGATGAGGGATGAAGTTACATTGGTTATTGGGATGGGACAGCCCTTTTGCTCTCTCTCTCTCTCTCTCTCTCTATCTGTCACCTGAAGAGGTTACTTTCTCAGAGACAGAGATCTGTGTTTATACAATACTGTTAAATTATTTTTATTTCTTTATTAAAGAACCAATATAGTAAAAAAGCATAGTTTCAGGTTTTAAATGAAAAATTATAAATTATTTAAGAACTAAATATCATAAAATAATAATTATAAATAAACAAATTCAATGTAACCCTTTGATTAAAACAACGGATATGACTCCATCAAATGAATGCGATGTATAATTTGTAAGAAAATCTCGAAAATGTCGAAGGCTTTGCCCCCGATCAACTCCCGCATCTGTCACTGACTCAGGTGCGGAGCTTTTTCGGGAATTTCGAGAATTACTTTGGGGAAAATTTATTTTAGATAATTCACCACTTCGGGGAAAATCTTAAATGGATTCATTAATTATAGAGCAAACATCGCGACTGAGTTCTTTGTGAATATGGCTGACAACCGAAGCTCAACTTTCAGCTTTCGCTTAAGTTATCGGGGGCGCGGGGGGGACTCTCCCCCCCCCCCCCCTGTCACAAGGTGAAAAGAAACTGACAAAGAAGAAAAGCCGTCATTGCTTATTTTTCAGTTATTCGATGCAACGGGCGACAGTTCTTTGATTTTAATCAACGTCGGTCAGGGGAGCTTCCTCCACCCCCCCACCCCCTCCCCCCCAGAACAACCGTAAAAAGGGGGCAAAAGAAAGACAGCGGTTTCTCCACTGTCCACTTGTTGTGTTTTCTCCGCATGGAAAATGCCATGTCATGTCCTTTCACGTTCGCTTAATTTTCTCTTATGAGTTTTCCGCTTTTCCACAGGCCGTGTGCAGTCGGCGACTCCTCCCCCTTCGCCCCTTCGCCCCTCACCCCTCACCCCCAACGTCCGTTCGCGTGCAGAGGCTTTTTCATTTTTCCTATCATCTTTTGCAGAAATGAAAAGAAAAAATTACAACCGAAGACTTCCTTTTCTTCTTTTCAAATTGAATTTTTCTTAAAAAGAGTGTCGATTCGAATTCTGTCTGCGTATTTAGAAACTCATTTCAAATGTCTTTTGGCTTTTCTTTGATGTTGTTCGGGGCGATTTCTTTCATCCCCTTCCGAAGGGGAAAAACCAATTCATTCGCTATAATTATCTAAACCATTATTTTATCTATAATAATACACAAACTCAGCTTCAATCACTTTTTTTTAAAATTTCAAATAAACTACAGATTAAAATTAATAATTAAAAAATATATAAATATAAATTAAGTATTAATAATAAAGTATTTTCTTTTCTTATACAAATATTTTGGCTTTCACTAATTAATAATTTCAAGTGGTAACATATTATTAAAAAGTGGCAAAAATTGAGAAAGGAAATAAAAGGTAAGCAATTGAGATGTGCTGAGAATATAATAAGAATTAAATAATTATCAGGAAAAAGTGATAACTGTTGGAGGTTTGGGATCGCAAACAGTGACCGTTAGAAAAGCTGTACAGCAGTGATACCAACAGCAAACACGAGAACGTGACACCCTCGCAAATGCTTTCTCCGCAATCTCCTCTGTTTGTTCTCAAATTCAAATATAATCTTCGCCATATCAAATTTTAACTTTCTCCGGGAAAAATTATTTCATGGCGTCGGATGCGAAACAAATACGCCGAGTATTTTGGGGAGGGGAACGCGGGGGGTGAGGGGGTGAGGGAGGCGGAGAGGGAGGAAATTAGGGACGCGCGGAAAATATGGAAAAAAGGAAATGCGCCATCTTTCGAGCGAAGTCGTTTGTGTATGAATTTGTTGACCTTTTTATACTTTTCTATTCACTCTTTGTTATCCTTTTTTATTTTTCTTTTGCAGTCCAACTATTTTCCAAACCTCTGTTTTTGTTATTTCATTTTTATATTTGTTTTTGTTTTGCTTTAAGTCAAATTAATTCAATAATAATATAAATTAAAATAATTTTATTTATATAATTTAATTAGATGGGCTCGAAATAATTTATAATAAATACAATTAAACAATTAAAATTATTTCCAATAATATAATCTAATAAGTGAAATTATTAAAAAACTTAACGATGTTTTCCCTGCAATAACAAGTGGTCTAAAAAAGACAGAGTGGAACGCCAGAGGGGAGGAAGAGGGAGGAGTTGGGGAGGAATTGGGGAGAAGGCATTCCTCCCCAAAAACCCCTTTTCAAAATAAAACCTGAGTAATGTCGCTTTCAAATATTAGTTTTTGCACGTTTCGGGACAAAATTCGAAATTTGTATAATAAATTTATGAGCAAAATATTAAGGGTTGTTTTCCGATAATTGAGCCCGGAGGGGGTGAAAATTTCGAATTCTCATCCCTCGGATAGAGGCTCGCCGACGGGGAGGGGGTGAAGGCATTCAGCTTCGAACCTTTTCCACTTTCAACTTTTTCGACTTCCTTTCGTCAAAATGTCTGCTGACGAACAGTTGGCATTGCAAAGCTTTAGACTTTATAAAAACCGAAAGACTTTCATTGGTGGTGAGATAAATGGGGAAAAGGAGAGCAAGGCCTTGATAAAGGAAAACGTAAAAGTCCTCGAGAACTTCCCAAAGTGATTAAAATCCTTGAGAAAAAGGTTTCCACTCGGGCAGAAAAGAAAAACAATTCAACCCTCTTTCGCCTTCGAAAAGGAAATCAATACTCCACATTTAATTATTACAACCCCCGAATTTTTGCAATATCTCCGCAAAAACTTTAGCTCATAAATTAGCCTTTGGAGAGCGTCGCCCTCAAACAACATGGCCGCTTCCTCTCGGGGAATTTCGGCCTACCTCCTCATCGTCTTCAGATTAACTGCTAATGTCACTGAAAAGACGCCGTTAAGTTTTATAGCGACGGTTTCTCAGCGAATAACATTAAGGAAAATCCCGCGCTACGTTTAAACACGGAATTAATCTTATGGCCTTTTGGCAATGGCCGAAAGCAGAAAGCATTTCGATGGGGGTTGAATGAGGGCGAGGGGGTAGTTTGTAAGGTTTATGAAGGTTTATGGGGGTGCGAATGGAGGGAGAAGTGCTTCAAATAACAACTCAACGACACAATGGGAATGTGAAAACAACTGCAATTCGTATTGTACTTTTCCGTCTGCAAAATTCTATTTCGGAATATTATAACTAAGAAGAGGGCATCGCCCTCGCTGGGACTTTTATATCCATATCTTAATATAAGATACAATAATACATCTTCTGAAAAACTGAATGCACCTCGATAATCCTATTGTATTTAAATATAAAAATTATATGTAATCAATGCATATATGAATGGAAAATAACAACTATATAAACAAAATATAAATTTATTCTCTTATTTATACCTTTATTTATGCTCTTATATTTTATACTCTTTTCAATCTGGAACCTAACGCCGACAGGATGACCTTTTTTATATTTTATTTTTTATTCTAAACTCTAAATATCTTCACACTAACTTTGGATATCAAATCTACAAAAAATTCTCTGGAATTATGAAAAGTGTATAATACACAAAGAATATAATGCATTGAGTATTTGAGGAAATACAATATCCACCTCTTAATCGAATACTTTTCCAACTGTACTCAAAGGCAACCCTTTAACAGCAGAAAGGATTTCTATTGGTTATTTTCGAGAGCAGATAATTCAGTGGTTCTTTAGATCTTAGCTAATAGAAAACGATGCACACACACAAATTTCCTTTAACAGATTTATATATTAGTATAGTATGAATAATTTGCAGAGAATAATAACGGAGTATAAAGAATAATATATAAGAAACCCTGAGAAGAAAAAGAAAAAGACTCAAACAAAATTAATTCTCTTAATTCTCAAAATCTTATCACCCCTTACCCCTTCGCCCCTAATAAAGCCGGAGGGAAATTATTTTCCCAAATTGGAGAATTTTTTCCCTCAGCAGCTGAATAAACTCCCCTCTCTCCCCCAATCGGATAACGGGAACCTCTCGAGGAACCGCATCGGGTTTACATAAATTCTGGATGAAATTTTTTATTTGTTCTTCTCTCGGGGGGAGGGAGGCCACCTGACGGGGCGAAAGGGGGTCAAAAGGAAAAGTTTCTCCGATAAAGAGTGTCTCTTCCGTTGCACACACAGCCCCCATTCAAATACGTGCGCGAGTTAAATTATGTATTCTGATACACAACTACAACGTAATACTTTATCCCACAAAAAGGGTTTATCTCCGCTTTAAAATTCGCTTGTTTTATCTTTTTAATTGCAATTTATTCCATTTTTTGTTTTTATGATGCCCTCTGCTGCCACGATAATCGGGGGTGCGCAAACACTAATGTTGACCCCTCTCACACTTTCTAATTGTCCACTTTTCATTCTTTAAATCTTTTTTTTTCTTTTCTTCTTAATCGGCTTTTTCACAAATTGTGCTCCTTAAAGCACAGCCAATGTTTCTCTTCTTTTCCCACAAAAGGAGAACACGTAATAATTCCACTCTGAGTGTTGATGGCGATATTTCAGGCGAAGCACTCGCGAAAACTACAATAAATCTGGATATCCGAACGCCCTTCCTCAAAACTCTCGCAATATTTCCCTTACATTCAACCATTTTTATCATTTTTGCTTCATCTTTTTCACACACACACACACACACTTTTTCCTTAAATTATAATTTCCTTTCTCTTTTCGGGATTTTAAACTGAAAAGTTTTCCTCTCACTTAACCAACTTTTAACCCCGAGGTTAACTCTTTATTAATTAAATATGGCGGAATCGTAATTTTCATTTGTAATTAATGATGAAATTCCACAGTTCGTCCGTTAACTTAAATAAGTTAAATCATTAAAAATGTGAAGTGTGATTTATAAATAATTTTTTAGTATTTATGATAATAATTAATTACTTATTTTTATTATATATCAAAAATCACTTCAATAAGTCATTCAGAAGTCAAAATGACTGTTCCAATATAAAAAGAAAAGTAAAATTTAAAACCTCGGCGGCCATTTTGAATTGATTCGATACACCGCAAAAAGGGAAAGCGAATTTCAGAGACTTCGCAGTAAAAAATTTTCATTTTTAGAAATCCGCCGGGAATAAAAAATTGAAAAAGTTTTATAAAATAAAAATCATAATACCTCTAAATATATTAAATATTTATCACAAAAAATAATAAAGGATTTTATTTCCATTTTATTAGTTGGGAGTGCATCCCTCCGAGTTGGTAAAATTTAATTCTTTTCCCGCTCAGGGCTGCCAACCTCCCCAGCATTGTGCTTGCGCTGCTGACTTCCAGCAGGACAGACGGCGGACCAGATGAGATTAGATTTGAGATTTCTGGCGAATTTCCGAAGGGAATTTCACCAAAGGCAATTTCCGTTTATCTTTGAGAAAGTTTCTTTCGGCCAGCAAATCTTATTTTTATTACCATTGTTATTTATTTAAGAGGCAGAGATTGGAAATTTGAATTATGTCGATCCGTTGCCCGTTTGAATAATGCACAGCGCAATCGACAGCCATCTTCAATTATTAACCCGGTTTTGATTGCTGACAGGTACGCGAGACAAAGCCGGAAATTGAATAAATAAAATTTAATTATTCACAAAGACGGACAGAGACGGGCCGGATTCAGTTCGGTAATTCACCCGGGGAAACAAAAAGAAGAAGGGGTGGAATAAGGGAGGAAAAATGTTTTTATAATTTGGACGTTGATTTATAGAAGCGTTAATCAAAAAGCTGTCACTCGGCGATGCGTTAATGCCCAGACTTCGATTTTTTGGTTTTTCAGACTTGTTTTCCCGATCCTATCTGGAACGGCATCAAATTTATTTGAAATTTGCCGTTCTGTTGGCGTCCTGCTGCCACGGGAGAGGGAGGAGAGAGACTGGCGGTTTCCGGTGAAATATGCCCGCATTTCATGTTAATTTGCTGTTGGACGTTGAGAGGCGGATTTACCAAAGAAATTAATTTTGGCTTTCTTGGCACGTTTTCTTGACAAGTTTTCTGTTTGTTCCCAAATGTTCTTCTGCTACAGTCGAAGGTCGCAACAAAATTGAAATTTATGAGTGAAAGAAAGAGGGAGGAAAGAAGAAAGACAAGAAATACAAGAAGAATTGGAAGAAGAACTAGAAGGAGAATAAGGACGAGAAGAACAACAAAAACACAACAATCAAAACAACAATTTGAAGAACAAAAACAAGAAAAAGAAAAAGAATAAGATGAACAAAAAGAAGAGCAAGAACAAACTGTTTTTATTGCAAAGAAACCCCAAAACGTTATCATTTTTGTAAGGTTTTGTCAAAGAGCTTCAAAATATTTCTGAGAGGGTTGAAAATTATATGTCGAACATCCCCCCGCCCCCGTGACGTCTTGGAAAGGTCGGGGGTCACAAGTGGACCGTAAAGGGGCATAAACAGGTCAAATAAATGAGCAGAACCGAAGGGAAATTAAAATAAATCACCAAACAAAAATGGCGGAAGCGTCCGACTTAAAAAAAAATAGAAGTCGGTCTGAAGTTGTTGGGCAGGGGCGGTTTTCCCTGAAATACGATTTTCCCATCAGAAGCACCTCCGAACTCATAGGGTTTTTTATAAATGTGTGTGTGGCTGTTTTGAAATTTGAATTTCAATGAGCCGGGGGTGGAAACAACCCTTCTCGAAAAGAGAAGGAAAAAGAACATTAACCGAACGCACCGAAGAGTGAATAAAATCACATAAATTGATCGCAACAAAACCGCCGTAAAAGTTTCGGCTGTTGCCCGATGATGGATGGAAATTCTATAATATTATTTAGGCGCGTTCGCATCCCCACGGCCCGAACGGTCTCCAGAGCCTCCTCCATCTTCCGGAGGAGCCCACACCAAAATGGAAACTCTCCCCAACCCCTGGCGCGCTGCGATAAGGGCAAACGCCAAAAGCCAATTGTCAGCAAACAATCAAAAAGATTCGCTTCCATCTCTGAGCTGAGGGAACTCTGATATTTCCAAATAAATTCCTTTTGCTTGCGAAGGCACCCAAACACAGGGCACTTCCGGTTTGGCGCCAAAAGTAGCGGAAATCGGAATGAATTAACAGTGTTTCGTGTGAGTTCCCAAAAAAGAGCAAAGTCAGCAGAAGAAGAAGAAAGAGAAGAAGAAAAAGAAAAATAAAAAGAACAATTGCAGTGGAAAGTTGTATAAAAACAGAAATGAGTTGTGAGACGAAATCCGAATAAAGTTTTTCCTCCCGAAATGAAAGAACATAATTTTAAAAGCTGATGGAACTCATTTTCCGAGTTTTTTCCTTCAACAAAATATTTTTTTAGGAAAAAAACTTTCTTGAGAATTCCGGGGTTTCCACGACGATAAATGAGAAAACTGAAACCAATTTTTTCTCTTCTGTTTCGGCCAAATTATTTTTATTTTTCTCCCCCGAGAGCGATCGGCCTTCGCCTTCCGTTTCCGCTTTCCATTTAAATTAAGACTTCCGGTCCTGGCGTGCGCCGCCGAGGAAACCCTCCAAAACTCATTTATCGCAATGGAGGCGATAAAAATTAAAAGTGCTAATTTTCTGCCAACGCTCCGCCGCAAACGATTTATTGCTCCTCATTGCGGTCACTTTTGATTTACTCCCATTTATTTTGTGGAAATGCCGCCGAGAACAGATTGACTCTGAAGAAGGGCTGTTATGGGGGAGGGGGATCAAGGGGAGGGGGATGAAGGGGAGGGGGATGAAGGGGAGGGGGATCAAGGGGGACGAAATGCCCAAATGGGGTTTTTACTCTGCTTTTACTCATTTCACTTCTGTTGCAATCCTTTGCAATCCTTTCCCGAAATTCCCGATTTTGATTCGAGAATACACTTGGCCCTCGTTTTACACGGTTATTAAAGTTTTTCTATTAGTTTCGCAGGGGTGAGTTCATAGCAGCTTTTTAATCAACTGTTCAATTTAAATTTGGAAATTTTTGCCGCATATAAAATAACACAATAATAAAGATTTCATATAAATAAATTTTAATCCAAAATAATTACAAGTAATAAATAGAAAAATTTACTTATAATAAAAAAAGAAGCATAATGACAAACATACAAAAATAAAAGATTGTATAAATCAGCAAGAAAATAAGTGAAACAAAAGAAGAAGAAGAAGTAAAAAAAATTCACTTGAAATTTTAAAATGAGAAATTTGGCGCTGTTTTATTGATAAAATCTGACAACGGAAATAAAAGAAGAAAACTTTGGCACTGTTTCACACGGTATCTCCTGGAACCGGGGTCCGAACCTTGCGAATCGGGGGTCAAAGTGACAACAGGAATGGCACCACAGGACCTTCATCCTGTCGCCGAAGTCGCTTATCAGTCTCTTCTTCCTCTCTGCAGATGCAGCAGAAGTCGAAAGGGAACAAAAAACGTTATCGTTTGCCGGGAAAGCGAAAGTGAAAGTGAAAGGCGGGAAGGGAGAAAGTGGTGAAAAGGCGACCCCGTCCACCCGTCCACCCCCGCCGCCCCCGATGTTACCAACAGCAGGAAAACATCAATCTTTGGCTGGTCCCAGAGCCAAAAGCTTCCAATCCCTAATTCTTTGATCCTTTTTTTACAACTTTTTCTTTAAGACTTTCATAACTTTTCACTCTTCAAATAGCGCTCTTTCTGCCTCCCCTAATTTCCCTCCCCTTCCGCCTTTCTTTAAAAGCGTTAAATCTCCAACTAAATCCAAAAAATTTCATTTCCAAGAGAAAGAACTTCCTTTGCCCAGGAAAAGGAATTCCTTTGTGACGGTCGAATGGTGCACCAACAGTCAAAGGAAAGACAAATTATTTCTCCCCCAATTGGCCGCGTTTGCATTTGAGTCTCTGAGGGCTGGAGAATGCAAAGGGGTTGCCCCTTTCCCACCCCTGCCGCCCTTGAGTGGGGCCAGCAATGGCTGGAAAACATTCTTCTTTAAAAAGGCACAAAATAAACTTATTTGAGAATTTACCGTTTTCCTATATTTCAGTTGGAAACTAATAAAAAGGATTTTTTCCAAAAGAATAAAAGTAAATTTTATAAAAAAGCTCTGAAAGTAAGTGAACAGATGTTTTGGAATGACTCCGCAGCGATCGCCATTGTTGCGGATATTTCGCACAGTCGGTCACTTCGACCTTCAGCCATATTATTGTATCGACAACGGCAGCAGCAACAGCAACAACAGCTATACTTTTATACCTAATTGGAAAGACTGACTTACGATACGCTCAGCATGAATGCTTTGTGTTGTGTGACAACACAAAGCATTCAGCCTTCTTTTATTTAAATGAAATCTTTTTTAATGTACATAACGAGAGAGGAATGAATGTGTGCATATATTTTATGATAATTTTTTACCTTTTAGTGCACTTGTAACACAAAAGTGTTTAACATAAAAACTTTTTTCTTTTATTTATTTTTTTAACTTTTCAGTTAAAAAAACCAAAAAGTTAACCTGCAATTACAATTATGAAAAAATAAAAACAAAAGACAATCGCCAAAATATTGTGACGTCACATTTATTCATTCATTCCTCAGAATCTCTGTCACTGTTAGAAGATTTTAATTGTATAGAATTATGTACTTGTAATTTAATCTTCTTAGCATGCAATTGGGCCAGAAACGCCGTCGTATCAAGAAATGACAGCCCTCCTAATGGGCTGCTCCTTATTTGAGTCTTCTTCTTATTTGTCTAAAGCACAAACCGACAATGTCCGTTACAAAACTTCAGTTAAATAAAAGATTTGAATTCTAAAAAAAGTATAATTTTTTGATTACCTTTGTCCAAAGACGTGACGATGCAAGCTGGCGGTAATAGAAAAAGTGTTAGCAAAACACATCGTGTCAGCGCCAACTTCGCCCTCATGGCGACACCTGAAACAGAAAGCCTTCGTTTCACTCACCGCCTCACATACAGTATATACAGTTGGAAAGCAGTTGAGATGAAGATCCGCGTGTCCCGGATCGCTTTTAAATAAAAATGACTGCTGCAGTCATTAATTACCTTTAGATAAAATCAAATAAATGAGTTTTATCTTGGGGAAAAGCGAAAGTAGTCGAAACCTTGGGGAGCATGCGCGCGAGGAACCGCTGCTGATTCAGCATGTCAGCAAATATTCTTTATCTTTTATTTTTTATTCTACACGTTTTTTATAACATTATTCCGCCCCCGAACGATGGCAGATATTTCCCTCCTAAGTTCATTTACCCCTTTCTCATTTGCTCCCCAAAAAAAGAACAATTTCCTATTCGATCACAAATTTGGAATCTTTCCTTTTTTCCCTTTTACTTTTCTGTTTTTATTTTTTTCTTTTTCTCTATTATCTTTCTCTCTTCCTCTCTTTCTTTCCGTCTTCCTTTCTTTTCAATTCCTCTTTTCAGTTATATTTTTCCATTTTATATCTATTTTCATTCCAGCTTCCATTTTTCTCCCTTTATTTTCCTTTTTCTCTTTTCTCTTTCATCTTTTTCGTCTTTCTTTCTGTTTTCTTTTACTCTTCCTTTTTTCTGCTTTCATTTCTTTTTACTTTTCTATATTCTATTTGTCAAACAAGTGTTATAGTGTACAACTTCATAATTTAAACGTCAACCTCTGACATTTAAGGGTTGGTTACCACAGTGCCATTTGAAACTTCCATCAGCAGCTGAGCAGATTCTGCTGTTTCTATACAAACAAACATTTCGCTGAGATTTAAAAAAACGCCATTTAATTTTAATTTTGGTCGCACAAAAGAAATGCCGAGGAAACGCGTTTCCGTGTCTCCGCTGTCTGTGATGAAGAGCCAGAAAAGAGGAATCCGGGGGTTGAGGGGGTTGTGGGGGTTGTGGGGGTTGAAAAGACAGAGAATCTTTCCTGCATGAATATAAAAGTCCTCCTCGTGGTTTTAATTAAATTTCATATTGCATTTCATCAGCCATCAAACGGCAGTCGAGTTTCAAAGGAACGGAGCGAACCGTAACTCGAATCCCAGGCCCACATGCTCAGGTTCTCCGAATTTCCTGTGTTTCCCCTTGAGGGAGGACTTCACTCATTCAGAGCAAGGGCTGGAAAGGAGGAAAAATTAAGGAGGGCGGGGGTGCGTGCCTGGATTGAAAGAGGTTAACGGGGGTTTTTCGGCTCTGCGACAAAGCCAAGACTTTTCCGATTGTTTGTCGTACATTTAATCACAAGATGGAATTAAAAAGTAATCATTAGGAGAGAGAGAGAGAGAGAGAGAAAGAGAGAGATTTACTTTATACCGAACTGAATTTCGGTGTGCACCGGTAAAAATTTGGAGCGCATTTCGATAATGGGAAAAGCGGTAAAGGTAAGCAGTGAGGGTTTGGGGGTGGCGGGGAGGGGAGGGGAGGGGAGGGGAGGGGAGGGGAGGGGATGGAAGAAAGCCGAGGGGGTGATTTTAATTGAAAACGAAGGTAAAATCAAATTCCACCTCTGCCTTCTTTCTTCTTCTCCGATTGAGGGAAACTTAAAAAAGATTTGATGCAAGCGCAAGTTAAAGGGAAATCCAATTTCACCGCGGAAAACTCGATTGAGGGAAAGCCCGATCGAAATGAGGGGATTATGAAGATAACGCCGGAGAAAATTGTTTGTTGAAAGGCGAGATTGGAAGAGGCTGTCGCCCCCTACGCCCCAAGAAAGAACGCACACGAAATTAAAAGTCAAAAATAACAATACAAAGCAATTAGTCGTCGCCATATTTGAATTGTAAAATATAACGGTCATTCGATTTTCGTTCGGGGATATGGGGGAAATGGGGGAGATGAGGGGGGGTTTTCACCAATAATTGGGTGTTTTCGAGCGGACCCCCAATAAAAGATTAAGTTGAAATATTTGCCCGTTCTTAATGAACTGTATTCTCTTGTTTTTTCAAGGGTAATTGTGTAATTTTGGGGGCGTTGGCATCGCAGTCCGATGGCGTCGTCATCCGAATACCAATGGAATTTCATTATTCGCTCTCTTATATCTCTTTCGGGATATTTTTCAGCTTTCGCTTGAGCTTTCTGTCATCCTTTCCCAATTGAAATAAAACCTTTTATGAGGTCCCCATTCCGACAATCTCAGAATCCAAAAAGTAACAGCATTATTATCTAATTTTGGTGGTGCTGTGGTTGTAATCAAAGAAACTGCCCTCTCGGGGCCCCCACAGGACCAAATTTAACTTTAACGACTCCCCGGAAAGTTCACTTCAGCTCTGCCTTTGGACACCAAATGCGGTGTTTGAGTTTCTTTGGGAAATTGGGGGAGCGGCCTTTCACTAATGGAGGTATTCATTTTTTACTTTCTTCTCTCCCTTCTTCTATTTATTTTACTCACTCATGGGGAGACACTCTTCCGCTCTTCCGCTCTGAATCTACTCATTTCCTTTGGACAAATAATGGGGGAAACTCTGAGATCACACAATGGAGAATGAACGCATAGAGAGAGGTAAATGACATGGAAAGGGGGGAGAGAAAAGCAAAAAGAAAGTAAGAGAGAGATGGAGGAAAAGGAGAAAAAAACAAAAAGAAGGAACAATAGAAAGAGCGAAGAGAGAGAATGAAGAAGATGAAAAAAACTGAGAGGAAAACAGATAAAAGAACGAAAGAAGGAGTAAAAGAGAGAAAAATTTCATATTGTAGAATTTTAGGATTAATTAATTTTTGATTAGGCCGTTTCTAATAACTGAAAAAAAACATGGCGAACGGTCACTACAGGAATATATTCCTGCGGAAAACACTTCTGTCAAACTGATCCAAGATTTTAAAGGAGAGGACATCCAAAAGTGGGGAATTCTCTCCCTCACTTAATCATAATTTCAATTTAATGAATGTTAAAGTTAAAAGAAATCTCGCAATCATTTTTAATTAACACATTTGCCTCCTCGAAATGAAAAAGAAAACTCATATCCTAAACATCCCCACTATTACTCTTAATAAATTAGTTTATTATTAGAGGAAATGAAAAACGGTGTAACGAAAATAAATTAAAAATTATGACTGATGCGTCTCTCCTCCATTTTATTTTTTATAATTATTCACTTCGCTAATCTTTAAGAAAAAATTATTAATAACTGTCACAAAGTGATTAATTATTTCTTTGAGACGGCCGCCGCCATTCCCCCCTCTCCGAATTTTACAAAATTGACAAAAATTTCCCTGCACAAACCCGGAAATTAACTCCGAACCCCCAACCATGCCCCAATTCACCTTTAATCGCTTTCGGGGGAGGGGGTGAGGGGGTGAGGGGGCGAGGGGTTGTTTGTTTGGGGCCTCCGATTGGACGAAAGTTCTGGATGGAGATCATCACCGTGGAATCCGACAGGTTTTCCCACTCTCAGGAAAACTTGCTGTTGTTAGTGTAAACACTAATGGAGGATGTGGACGAAGAAGATAAATTCGAAAACTTCCCCGCGCGAGGTAATTTTGGGAGGGAGGGACAGAGGGTGGTTTAACACTGGAATTTTATCTTACAGACATTCGAGGTTACAATAATTCCTAAGAAGCTGAAACTTTTCTGATAAACTGAAACTGAACCGAAAGTAACTCTTTTTACGAATTATTTTAATGAATACACCGCTGAATTGAGAATTAATTTGACTGCATTGGATACATTCAAAAATAAACAATACACAATTAAAATATTAATGACTGATGAAAAGTTAAAAAGTATAGAAGTTACAATAAATTAATTAGATTTCTGGGAAAGAAACAATAAGACAACACTAACCTGTTGCGGCTGTCTTTTGTAATTACGGCATTGCAATATTTCTCACAAACACTAATCGCCTAAGCACAGTTAATGCATTTCTTTTGAGACCGAATTGGAAAATCCTCTCCGCCATTTCCCTTCGGGGAAAAATTTATTCGCGACACTCCATTACCCGAGTTAATAACCTAATAAAAATTGGCCAATCGCTCTCTCCCGATTTATTACCCCTTTCCAATGCTTTTTAAAAACCATTTTTCATTGTTGCTGTCCGCACAAATTCCTAATTTGAAACAAAATATGTTAAACGCGCGCGGAGGGAGAGAATCACTTTGCCAAAAAGTCGACCGGTGCCAACTTCAACCCCTTCGCAGCGCTCGCACATGGCGCCCTCCGTCAACCCCTGCAGCCAGGGCTGACAAAGCCAGGAGGGAGAGAAGTTAATTCTCGGCGAAGGTAGAGATTTTAATTAATTCAGTTATGGGGTCGTCCACTTGCATCGGGGTCGTCCTTTAGGGTGGCTTTATGTTCAATTTGGAGGGTTGCCCGTCATTCATTTGGGTTAATCTGACAAATGGTAATAAAAGCAGCGGTAAATAATGCGAAGAAGATTAAGTATGAAAGAGTGGCCCATCATTGTGTTGAACGACGCGAAGAAGAACGAAAATGAAATTATTTTTATATTTATAATAACTTCCCTCTGTGCAGAGGGGTTGAAATGTTCCAATTGTGGTCAAATAAATTAATTGCGCGAAGGAAAACACATTCATTGGAAAGCGGCCAAACCGTATCAGTTTACACAAAAACTGGCAACAAATCAGTTTTTACTGCGAAAAATTTCTTAAGTATCACTAACGTGCAAGTATCACTATATCGGCGTTCTGTACTGTATAAGAATTTTGGGTGTGTGTTTGCACCATTTTGTTTTCTACGAAAAAAGGAACGAATGCTAAAGGAATGTGCTGTTTGAGAGGAAAAGTTAGTTTGTAGTGAGTCTTTGAGATATTCATTTATACAAATATAAATTGTAAATACTTTGGAAGTTTATTATAATATATACACAAATTATCTATTTTTTTTACAATAGCTTTCTCTCTCTTTCTTTTTTATGTAATTATCTGTTAAGCAAAAACATTTCTAAAAGAGAAATTTTTTTAATCGTCTCCGCCGTTCCCTTTTTACTGTCGCTTTTATTTTCTGCTGTGTTCGTGCATTTTTCAAGGCAGTCGTGTCATCCTCCCTCACAAATAATTCAAAACTTCACCCCCAGAAGGAATCACGAGCTTTTCATCCCTCCGATGCGGTTTATGAGGAAAGCGATCATTTCCTCTCTTCTTTTCAATTCTGCCCTTCTTTCGACCCTTATTAACGTCTTCTAATTATGCCAAATGAACTAAGCAAAGTCACAGAGAATTACAAAATGGCCAATTCGTATAAATAATGTGGGGTTTTCTTTGAAAAAAAATGCGGAATATTTCTGTGCTTTAGTTTTCCTTCGCTTTCCTCGAATGAGTTTTTGTATTCTGCTAATAACATTTCCGAAGGGATCTCTTTCCCGTTTTCTCTTGGGAAACTTTGCGGGAGGAGAAAGACGGAGGGAAAAGGGAAAGAAGCTCCGGCCTTCTTTAATTGCTGAAAAAAGTTTATAAATTTCTCCAATGGATTTTGATTTAATATTTTATCAACGTCAAAACCAAAGTTTTCAAAAACAGAATTTTTCTACAAAGTTTGAGAGAATCCTCAGAGAGAGAGAGAGAGGAGAGAGAGAGAGAGAGAGAGAGAGAGAGATGATTTAACATTTGACCTAAGCGAAGAGGAGAAATTCTTTCCTCGTGCAGAATCATTTGAAGGGAATTTGCGGTAATTGGTGGAGATTCGAGCGAAGTGCCCAGTTGGGACATGACCGCCATTTTGAAAATGAACGGCGACGGTTGCGTGGGCTTTGCGAATGATTAAGCAATATTCATCGGCTCTTTCAGCATCCTTTCGATTAACTGCACTTCGAAGGGAATGAGGAAACTGCCCAAACGGCGAAGGTTCTCCGAACAATAAACGACGCAGAAGGTTTGGCAGAGAGCGAGACCTAATCTAATCAGCGCTGTTTGTATGTAAATTTTTTTATGTGAGCATTTCACGACACGAAAGGAAAATGGAGAAATAAGGAGAGCGTGGATGATTCATTTTTATGTTGGGGCGAGGGGGAGGGTGGCACGGCCAGGCACAAACAAATCACAATGAACAACTCAGACGGGAGTAATTGACATTTCCCGAAACCCGAGTTTTCCGAATAAAAAAGGAGTGACCCTCAAATGTGTATCTCCCCTAAACCGTGATAAAAGGCGAAATCGTCTTTCGGAGCTGAGCTGACCTTTGAGTGAGGTTCAACGATGATAAATATGCCGAACCGAAACGGGAAACCGCTCGTTTTTTTTCGTTACGGAACGTACCAAGAATTTCATTGAATTTATGGACTTCGAAAAAAAAACAAGAATTCAAAATCATTACATCAAAGGCACATTAAAACCGCTGAGGAAAAAACCGGAGCTTTCAAAGGTCAGAAAACATTTCTCTTTGGTGAAATTTCAAAAAGTGAATTCATTATTAAGAATCCGTGACCTCAAAATTAAAAACGAGCACATATTCCGTGGGTAAATGAAATAATTTCACCTGAAAACCAACCCTTTTCACTTTGTCAGATTTTATGATAAAATCGGAGGCTACGCCATTTTCATCGTTACTCGCAGTGAAGAAATCGCGGAGGCTTTGCATGCATTCATCTTCCTGAAACGATTTGATTGGCGGATGCCGGAATGACGTCACCATCCCTCGATTCGGGATTGGTCCACACACACGCCGTTCTTCACATCCGTTACACATCGGCTTATGTTTCATTAAATACTTCTATTAATTAATATAACGGTTAATAAGCAAAGAAGAAATCAGCGAAATGAATGTAAGTAAAATTTGATTAAAACTGTCGAAGTTTAAACAGCAAACGTTTCTCCTCTCTCTTCCGGGATTTGTTAAATTGCTTCAGTCAAATGCAAATGGCTAACGATTGTTAAACGCTTTGCAAAGGAAGAATCATTCAGCGATGGTTTTTATATTTTATTTAAATAAAGAGATGAGGGTGTGGGGAAGGCGAAGTAATAAAGAACCAGGGAAACGTTAAAAAAGCATTTAAACAGCCATAAATTTCCACCTCTGAATCTCTGCAACAAATTCTTTAAAAACTTACAAACAAGCTTACATTTGAATGAAACAAACAAGGAAAAGCCCTCCAGGGCGTCATTTAAACTTTTTTTAGAAAAGAAAAATCTCAAACAAAATAAAACGCACTTTTTTTGTTATTGAAAAGTTGAAGTGGTTGAAAGTCTTTTTAACTTGTGCAAACACTTGAAAGTTGTAATCAAGAGACTTCAGAATAACAAAAGAATTTCTTTTATTTAAAAGGAATATGGAAGACTTAAGAAATTCTTTAGTCCGATCCCTCCTCTTCCCCTCCTTAAACATTATGAAAAATTTAAAGAATTTTTTCCCGGGGAAACACCCGCCATTTTGGAAAAGGAAACTAAATCAAACATTGTGCACATCTTCAGAAAAACTCTTTTGCGGAGGCAGCAGTTGGGAAAACATGCAAACTAACAACAAAACCAAGCAGACCCGTGAAAGTTCCCAAAATCAACATTTAAGCATTTTTAGATGAGGTCGTCGTTGGGCGAAAATTCACAGCCTTCCACTGCTGAAAATTCCGAATTGAGTTCTTTTATTAAAAGCTGGCGAAAGCAATGGGAGCCATAAACCGTGGCACATGCGAGTGAATTTCCCTGTCCTCATTAACCCAAATTATCGGATCAGCTTTTAAATGTTTGGAATCACTTCAGCACATCCCCTTCCGCCGCCACCCTTTGATTTTTAATTAACCGATGCTATAAACGCCATTAAAAGTCCCACGCAGGTAAAACAAACCTCGACTCCGACATAATTCACAACTCTTTTCAAAGAAGAAACGCACAAAATGGACGGATATCCCATTGCGAAATATTCATTTCTACTATCATACTAATATATAAATCTGCTCAAGGAATTATATAAAGTTATAGATTTCCAAGTCCCAGGCGAAAGCGAAGCTCCCCAGTAAAATAATAAAAATATTTTTAAAATAACCTTTACCTAAACTGAGTGCATTGGGACAACAGAATAATTTGACTTCAAAAAAATTGAATTGAATTTAAAACTAAGGCATATTTTTATAAAACAAAGTATATTTTGAATAGTTCAGTGCGTTTGAGCAACGAAATGCCCCAGGTTTTTCTAATTGGGGAAAATTTCCCGGGAATGTATCTCGAAAAGAATTCAGTCTGCCTTCAATTCAGAATTCCATGTTTTTTCCCAATTTTGTAAAAAATGATTTTGCGTAACAATGCAGTAAACCTCGACTGAATTTCGCAGTTCATTAGCGGTAAGCGAAAATGAATAACCGTTCGATGCGACGTTATTGTATTCCCATCAAATATGTTGCATCAGTGAGGCAGAAACAATTCCTCTTCTTTCACTGTTGCAATTTTACTGCATTTTCACATTTTTAAAAGCTCCAAAAAGTCAAGTCCATTTACTAACTCTTTATTGTTTGTTATCAGGAGGAGAGAGAGTCAGCAGCAGTGGAACGATATGGTTAACACTGCTTTTGTTGCGACTCACGAAAACAGGTAATTTTTTAATACGATGTTTTCCGGTTCTCCCCTTTGCAAAGTCTTAGAAAATGCCAGAATTTTCACAGAGCTTTCATTTGAAGCCCTGTGATTGGCGAGCCAGTGTTGATGACGACGTCATTCTAAATTAGAAAGCAATTAAGAATCAATGAAAGCATTAACAGGGGTGGCCAAAAGGGAGCACAAAGCAAAGGCTTCTCACTCCCTGACCCAAATATGCGACGACCGAATTTTTCCTTTAATGATTTAACATCCCGGGAAAATGGTTTTAATGGAACTTTGAAGGAAATGAAAATTTCAAAGTCTTTGGAAAAGCAAAGAAGTCTTCTCTCCGCGGCCAACCGCCCGGAAATGCGACATTTTTTGCAGGAATCCGATGCCCGCGTCCACGCAGAAACTTTAAAATTAGTTTCCCTCGGTTGGGGGCGTTGGGGGCGGCACAAAGGGGAACATGTCCGCAGGAAAATGGAAATCTCCCCCAAAGGCGTCACGTGTTTTATTAAAAAATAAAACTTATTTCGAGTGTGGAAAAGTTCCGCGTCGTTACCTATTCTCGTAAGAATCAATGGCGGCTAATGAGCCGTTCACTCCGAAAATCTATGCGTGATTCTTCGGGGGAAATTCCTAATAAAAGGGGAGGCGTTCGAAGGGAAATGATGAGAGAAAGTGGGGAGCGATTTTCCCCCCGAGTGGCTCCCCACAGCGACAGGACACTCCGGGAGCGACGAGTGATCAAAAGTCGGCCCCGACAGCACTTAAGAGTTAAGCCTCGGCCTCCCTTTCGTTCCTCGGGGATATCTCCGGATTTATTGAATTAAATCTGGGAGAGCTGAGGGTAAATAATTGAGGAGATTTTTTGATTGCTTTCGTCCCTCCCGAAGAAGTTCTTTATTGCAAAGAGTTCCTTCCGCTGTTAAAAATGTGCTGTCGGCAGCACTTGGCGTTGCTATATTGCCTCATCCGGCCACGGATTCGCCTCAGACTCTAATCTCTGCCTATAAAATCCCACTCTACGTCCGTACGTACGTACGCGACTTCGGCTCAACTCGGAAGTCTTCGCAAAAAATGACGATCACTGATTGGTCAACAAAGAATTATGAATAGAGGGCGCATTTGAGAGTTGATCATTCCAGGGTTGCCAAATTAGGGGCTCAAAAAGGTTTTTCAGAGTATTTCAATTCAAAAATATGAAAACGTGATTTATAATTGATTATGTGATTCCTATAATGATAATTAATTATTAATTTTTTTATGGGAATTTTCCGTTGGGGGTTTTGGTTGGAGCTTTGATGAAAGTTGGTAACACTGGATTTATTATTTTGCATCTCAAGTGTTAATATTATTACTTTTTTATACCTATATTTCCTTTCTGGAGTGCTTTTCTTAATTTAATTTTTTTATAATAATTTTTTTAGAGCAGGTTTTTTATTTTGACAGTAAATTTAAATTCCTCTGAGTAATTATTAATTGTACAGCTAGTACTTAGATAATTTCTAATTTTATTATTAATTAATTAATTAATTAATTAATTAATTAATACATAGAGTAGATTTAGTTTATTAATGGTCTGGTTTAATTTTTTAATTAATTTTTATGCTTTTACAAAGTGGGACTTCATTTATTGTATAAAAAATTGAACGGTTGAAGGAACAGCGAAGAAAAAAAGAAAAAAATCCGGGTGCAGTGAACGAATAAAAACAACAAATTCTCTCAGCAACAATTCTCTTTGCGCGTTTTCCTCTCCAAATGATATTGAATCCATAAAATTCTCCTGTGAATGACGAAGCAGGAGGCATATTTTCCAGAGAAATACAAAAACTTGTTTTCCCCCAAGATGGCGATTCCCAAAGAGCGGAGGCCCACGTCCTGACGAAGCACTATTCCAATGCTAAAAAATCAACCGACCATCCCCCGAGACCTATTTACAATCGCTCTACAATTGCTCACATTTTCAGTGTTTGCTTTCACTCATGGCAATTTATTCGGGGGGGAGGGGGAGGCGGAGGGGCGAGGGGCGCTCACGTGGCAGCAGAAGGTCACGGGGCACATTTGAGTCGCTCACCTGAGGACAGAAATCGGCTGTCGTCTGCTAAAAGCCTTTCGCTCCTCTTAATTTAATCACTCCGAGAGCGAAATAAAAGGGATTATTTTTTGTTGTCTCGGACGAGGTTCGTGGAAAATTGGGAGGAAAGCCGAGACAGACAGACGGGCAGGGTCCGCGGGCGAACATCCCGCGTAAAAATGGGTCAGGAGAGAGTTGGAAGCAATAAATTATCCCGAAGGAGAAACCACATGCCACCTCTATCCTGCAGCTGCCACAATAGAATGTTCTCTGGCGAAGGAAACTCAATGGCGATATTAAAAAAGCGATAAAATAAATGTGTACGAGAAGAAGGTTTTATTATGGGGCGGAAAATGGCGGGTCGAGGGGCACAAAGGAAGGTGGCCGAGTGTATCGTTATTGATATCACCCCCGGGAACTCTCGCTTTGTTCGCACTCGCTTTCACCCCTTCGACGCCCTCTAAAAAATCCTCTGTTTACACCCAAATAAAATTAACCCTCACATCGCCTCCATCTGCTGCACATACTCTCATTCCCGGTCGGACTCACAGAGCGCGTCACCGCTCACATTTCCCTCGCCGGGGGTGGAAAAACCCCTGCAAAAAATAAGGTTGCGGACCTTTACTAAGCCGGGTAAAAGCAGAAGCAAACCGAATGGCTAATACCCACCCCGGTTCATCCCCTAATTTTATTTTTTGTTGCGGTTTTTGAGGTAATCCGAGGATTTTCAAGAGTGCGATTATAGCTGAGTTTTTCCGAAAGCCACCCCATCGGGGACTAATTTCGAACGTGAAACATCAGTTAAGGGGGAGGGGGATGGTATCTTAATCTCGCCGTCCAAATTTCACGTGACGTGTCGCAGGAGGGGGTGGAAACCCACATATTCGGTGGGAAAACACTTAACCGAAAACAATGCTGGTTTTAATTAATTAAAGGACAGAATAAAAATGTTGTAAAAGGGAGTCCCGGGGGAGGAAAGGGCGGAAGGCGGGGGATGAAGCCAAATAATTTGTAATTGGGATTTTTCAAAGGCGGAGGGAACGACATGATGTGATAATGTTTTAACCTGTCAGGGAAATGGCAAATCTCGCGCTGTTGAATCAAATCGTCACGTTATTGAAATGTCGGCCGCACTCACACGTTCGGACGAGGGTTTCTCTTCGAATGTCATTTTGTGTCACGCGAACGTCCCAAACCTCCGCAGACGACATTTTGTGTCTGTCAATTCCTTTCCTCGACCGCATAAACACTGGTGATCCCATCGGCACAAACAGTGCTGGCAGCCGAAGAGCGAGGCGGAAAAGGATGGCAACGGGACGAGGGCAACAAGTCGTCGGGAGGGGAGTGACCTTTTGTGATCCCATCGGCACAAACAGTGCTGGCAGCCGAAGAGCGAGGCGGAAACGGATGGCAACGGGACGAGGGCAACAAGTCGTCGGGAGGGGAGTGACCTTTTGTGCTTCGGGTGGGGGAAAGTGAAAGAGCGAATTTAAAATTTCCGATAGAATCTCCTGGAAGGCACATCGATCCTCTTAAAAAAGGAAATTACGTAATTAATTTCCTGCTTTCCGAAGATTACAAGTTTCTGAGCTCGAAATCAGAAAATTATTCTTTTTGTTGATGAGAATAAAAAAATGAACGCCATCGATTTTCTCTCAGATAATACATAATTGATAGAGCGGAGTCTCATTTTCTTTATTCCCGTTCCATTTTAGTTTAATTTATCATTCGCAAAGCAATTAAACTTCAATCGCTTTCAGAGAATTTAGAGGTTTTCAACCTTTGGGGGAACCTGAAAACCCTTTTCGGGGCGGTCAGGAAAGGGAAGGGGTGGAATCCGCCCTCTCCACTTTGATTAATACCCCCGGAAAAATAAAACTCGTGTAATATAAAATTTCACGAGGCTAAAACCCACTTAGCCATGTGAAAATAAACCGGAGAACCCAAATTCGAATGGCTGATCCCTCCCCGGAAGTGCCTTTTATAAATTATACGTATAAAAATATACACGTAAGGGAGAAGGAAGGGCCGCCCTCAGGGAGGGAATCAAAAACTCCACAATTGGTGTTTTCTCCATGAGATTTTAAACAGTTAAATTAAAATAAATAAATGAAAGAAAATAGGAGACACGTGAGCCATTTCACCCTCTTAATAATGCACCCCCTCGGATGATGAAAACGAGAACCGGACGAAGAGCTTAACTCAAATTATCAAATATGATGGAGGGCATAAATTATGGAGGGCGTCTGCCCCGATAAACAATTCAGAGGGGTTGGGGTAGTCGACGCCCCGACGACGAAGAAAACAGCTCGAAACAACAGCCAACCACTTTCGCGCTCATTAAATTATTACGAAAGAAAAAACAAAAATCCTCCTTCAACCCCTCAACCCTTTAAATAAAATATAAGCCGGAAGGCTCGGGATAAAAATAAAAAAATCAAACACCCGTTTCTTAATGTAATTTCGCTGCTGAGAGTCCCAAAAACCCTGAAATTAAAAACGCCCCCGCCCTTAACCCTTTCCCCCTTCGCCCTTTCGCCCTTTTCTCCCGGGAGCTCTGAATTTCGCCATTTGATCGCTCCACTTTGTCCCTGTCCCGGGGACTCAATTCGGGACTTACACTCTTCTATGGGTCACTTGTGAGGGGTCGAGATGACCACATTTAGAGCTCAACACTTTACTACTCTTAAAGAGAGACAGAAAGAAGAGAGAGAGAGAGAGAGAGATGGGGAAGCATAGAATCGGCACCAATACCAACTGAATGGGGCCCCTTAAAAGCTTGGAAAGTGACATGGGAGAGGGGCCCCGAAGAAGTAAACCGTCAGTGTAACTCTTCGCATTTCAATCTTTCTTTTCCTCCCCGAACACTCGTAAAAGTTTACAGATTGTTGGGGAGGTTTCTATGGCGTTTTACCCCCTTTCGTCGCATTTATTCTTTCAAAAAAAAAAGAAGAAATAAGGGATGAGAGTTCCAACTTTTCATTGATGAATTCTTAATGTGAAGTTTTATATTTCCATTGAGAAAATAATTCAACAAAGAAATTTTTTCAACATAACTGCCATTTTTGAAAAGAAACTTTTCTTTGAAGAATAATAAAACACAAAGAAAAAAATATTTTGGACTTTTCTTCTGCGATGCCAAAATTTCGTTGCTAATTCCTTTTTTTTTGGTGAACATTTCCCGGGAATCACTTCTCTCAGAAGGGGTTCATTCGAGGGTAGGAAACCCCTAAGATAAAATTTTCCTTAATTAAGGATGCGAAAGGTTTAAGAAATTCCGTTGACGTCACATTGGCCCTTATTGTGCATATGTTCTGGAAAACAGACAGTTGTGTTAATACAAAGAGATGGAAGGACAGTCTGTGGGGAACAAATCTTTGTGATTGGCTGAGAATGAGTGCAGAAGAAGAAGAAGAAGAAGAAGTAAAAGAAGAAGAAGTCTTCGGTCTCTGATATTCCTTTTATAAAAATTAAATTAAAATAAATGGAAGAGCAGAAATGTATAGAAAAGGCGAACCTTAAGGGATGTTCACCCTTAATTCCCGGGGGCAACGAGAGGGATTTACACTTGAGGGAAACCGAAAAAGGGAAAATCCACTTGGTTCTTACTCTAATTGAAAATCGATAAAAAATATCCAAATGCGAAAATTGCTTTCTGGTCTGCTTTTGGGAGGATTTTCCGGAGGAATCAGAAAATCCCCAGGACAATTAGGCGAACGCTCACTTTCAAAGCTTTTGTGCGTGGAAATGACAGTAGGCTGAACAAAGTCAAGAAAGAGGAGGAGGAAAACTTTATATATTTGAGGGAAAAGGAAGGTGGAAGAAGCAAAAGAGAAGAAAGAGAAAAGAAGAAGGAGAAGAAAGGAAGAGAAAGTAAAAGGAAAAAGAAAATTCACATTTTTCCAAGAAAATCCCTATCGTAATTTTACTCCCCCAGAAAAAGAAGAAAGTAAAGGAATATTTAAAATTTAAAAAAGTTGGAAAAGAGCAAAATTGTCGGGAAAGTGTCTCTCCGAGAGTGATGTGACGTGAAAAGAATTAATCACGTGACTATTCATGTACGTGATTTAATCTCTTCCACTTAGCGCAGAGGAAAGAAAATTTTTCTCCCTTCTTTATTTGATATCTTGATTATAACAAGCGAACTCATTTACCCCGAAAAGAAATAAGCAAATGAACAAGAGAGGGGGAGGGAAGGGTTCGCCACTCAGACTGCAACCGCCCCTAACAAATCTCACCCCTCCAATCGGATCCTGGCAAGTGAATGGCCAAAGACGGTCTTCAGCCCTTCTTTCGGCTAACATTCACAGGAGACAGGGAAAGAAGTAATTTTGTGGGCTTTGGAACCTGCCCACACAATCAGGCACCCTCGCAAGAACACCCTTCTCGAGAAAATGGAATTTCAACCCCCGGGGAGACCAATCCGACGAAATAACACCAACATTTTTCCTTTGATGACTCAAAGGCGCCGCAGGACAGATCCACCTTCGACCCTTCCACCCTCCCGCAGCGCCATTAGTAACCACCTCACGACGATCACTTTGTCCCTTTCACCCCCTTCACCCCCTTTCTCCCCTTTAACCCCCAATCCCTCAGGAAGACAAACACTACATGATTTTCTCATTTCTTAGCTTTCCACCAAATGTCAGCCTCAGTTGTTTGTCGAGAGGGGAGACTTCAACCCTTATACTGGTAATGACCACGTTGATGACAGGTGATTCTTTTTGATTTCATCCCCCAAAAGTCGGCCTTGATTTTTAAACATATTAAATATATTTTAGGTCTTGTCATAAGTAATTTCCGGTATTTAACGGATTTCTTTGTATATTTATTAGATTAGTTTTCCTGCGTTCGAAATTACTCATCCATTCACAACCACCCCCACTTGATGAAACCACCCCCTCCCGAGACAGAGCTTCCCCGTCTTAATCTGACAAAAGATCCCGCAGGAACGCCCTCCTTAAGCGCTCCCCACTCGCTGGGGGAGAGTTCAGGGGGGGTTGCCACCCCTCCCCTCCCCTCCAAATCCGCATTCCGTTAATCACAACGCGAATTGGATTTGAGTGAAACCACCAAACCAAAGGGGTTGATATCCCCAACAGATTTCCGCTCATGTGCGCTGTAGCTACAGAAACTCTCCGTAAATTATTTTCCAGCGAAATCCGAGCCGAAAACACAAAAAACTTTGATTGATTTTGCGGGAAACTGTTTGGGTCTCATTAAGAAATTGACTTTGAATTTATCCCTCGAACGAGGGGATGAATCCTCCCTCCCTCGGCCATCCCTTTGGGCCCTCTCCCTTCATAAATAATTCCGACCGGCATCGATTGCTTTATTTCCTGGGAGACTTCTTTTCCGCCATTCCGAAATGGGGAAACTGCGCTAAACGGATTTCTGTGGGCGAAAGCCCCCGTTGGGGGAGGCAACCCCCGCCCGGAAGGGAAGCAAACAACTGCATATCTCCTATCCGTTCATTAAATAAAACAATTTTCATGTTGGAAATTAATTAGTGAAAATAATAATTAACGTGAAAGGGTATAGTTGGAGGGCTCTTTGCTTAAAAATCGGTGATGATGTTCGCAAAATAAGTTCTCCCCCAAAGGAAATGACGTCACGGAAGACGGGGGTGAACTCGAACCGGTTCTCCCTTAAGGACTTTATTTTCAATATCCGCATTCTTAGAGTCGCGCCCTCCACCCCCGAAATAAAGTTTAAAACGACTACAAAATCACTTTGGGGTGCCTCGCTGTGTTCTCCAAATTCTTTTCCATCCCTTAAATTTCAGTTTTATACTTCTCATAACCATCACCAGTGATAAAGTATAATTAATACATATACATATACAACAAAAAATAATTTTAAAGGAAATAGCAGATGCCCTCTCTCTCTCTCTCTCTCTCTCCCTTTAGTCCGTCTGTCTGTCTGTTGAGGTGCACTCTATCCCCCAATGCGGAGACAAATTCCTTTTGATTAGATGACCCCCAGTTTCCTTTCTTCAGAGGAAATCTCTTAAGACTCGAAAAGACTCACTCGAAAACAATTCTCTCTCCACAGAATAATCCTTTTATTTTCATGCCGACTGCGTCTTTATGGATTTACTGCCTCCAAAGTTTTTCCTTCCGCCCTTAAAACAAACCCTCTTCGATGCGAAAAAATAAAAATAGTTGTGAATTTATTTTGATAACGACATACTGCGCTGTAAGTGAGCATTGTCCCGCTTTGAGTGGGAGGACAATCGATTCGACGTCCTCCCATTATCGGGGATGTCCCGCTAAACTTTTTAAAAAGGAAACCAGGGGGCAAACATTTTATGACAAGCACAGAAAACCCCTCCAAGATTTATGAACTTTTCATTGTCAGGATTCTAAAATAAACCTTCCGTCACGGTTAATCCTCTGACGTTTCCCGAAAAAAGGGAAAGAAATCCCAAATCCTGGGGGCAAACAATGCGCCGGCGCTGATAACCCTTTCCTTCAGCGATTAAGACTTGCGATGCCTGACCCACCCCTGTCATTGAGGGATGCCTGACAGCTCCAACAGGGGCTCAAGGAAATTAACATGATAAAAGTGAAAACTTCACAATGGGAGAGGGACTAATTTTAATTGCACAAGCAGAAACTGATTTGAGTGAAAGCAACACTCAAACGAAAGCGACTGTTGTCTTTCGTACGTGACTCGACTTCCGAGGGTGAAGCGAAGGGTAGTTTCTCTCGAGGAGAATAATATCGTGGGGGTGGCTTTGATTGAAGTTGAATGTGCGCGTCTGCTCTGCTTCCCTGGGACAGGAAATGGTGGCTCTCTGTTGATGTTGTCCTCTCCGGTCAACTTCCGGTTTCTTCTCTTTCTGAACAATGTTTAATTAAAGTGACCACACGGCCCCA